>CAXDID010000025.1:0-212725 GCA_963988835.1 Hexamita inflata
CAAACGGTGACGGCAGCGTCGACGTCTACCTCAACCAAGGCCAAGCCAGAGTCTACGTTAGAGAATCTGATAAGTGAGCTCGAATTGTAAACATCTTTATACATTTAAATATAATTTCACTCCACATACGCCGAGAACTTGGGAAAAGTGGACAGACACCGAAGAAGATATTTTCAAGAAGGCCTTGAAACGGTACGGGAAGGACTTTAACTCGATTAACGAAGAGCTTCCATCGAGATCGTACGCTCAAATCAGAAGCCACTATTACAATCAAAAAGCTAATAATAATATCTAATGTAAGGCGAAAATAAACGGTAAGATTGGTAATCAACCATTTGAGACACCTTGTATATGTTCGTTTACTTTCTTTGAATGAATTCTGAAAGTCTATATTTAAAACGAGAATTCTTAAAATAGAGTTGAATATTAACAACAATTTGGAATATAAATACATAATTAAAATGTAATTTAAATATATCTAATTATAAACAAATTGTTTAAAAATACTTCACCTGTTGGTTAACAATGATCAAGAAGTTGTAATTAAGTTGTTAACTGTATTTCTATTTGCAAAATTTATGAATCAGATTTTAATATTAGTGTACATCATGATGAAGATTGAAACATTACAGTTTTTATTACTTGATTATTAATAGTTAAGATTTAAACGCAATATGATGTATCATTCTATATATTATATTTTTCTCTGACCAGCATTTAAATGAAACAAGCGATTCACTCAACTCATCCATCCAAATAAATTAGACTACAAAACCTGCTTTCACTCTACACCTGCCATACATCTCAAGTTTGACCAAATAATACCAAATAAGAAATAACGCAAACACAATAACATGCAACTCCCCTCACTCAACCAAAAGCAAACAAGAAGATCTCTAAAACAAACTCAATTAGCCCGAAAGAGCTAACAAAGATTCTATAAAATTAGACGTGTGATAATGCCACGCGAGATATTTGGTTAGAGAGGAATGCTGTTGTTTTCTTAGTGATCATCGTTTGCAAAGGAAAGGAAATGTGATGATCAGAGAAAAAAGCAGAACATACCAAAAATCCACATTCAGTTATTTAAATAATAAACAAATGGCTTGTTATCACTCAAATATCATTAAAGCATATCTTATTGTATTTATCTCAATTTATAGTGTAAAATTTTAATAACCCACTATATAGTCTATTTTTGTGGTTTGATATGTGGTTTGATATGTTTGCAATAATAGCTATTGTCATAGATTTTTAAGATATACAAATATATCTTATTATTAATTTAATGACGTAACTGATGATATAACTGAATATACAGCTACAAAATTATTTCAAATATAGGCAATAGTTATGTTGCACACGCTGGCTTAGGTTCCGCTGGATACTGTACTCGATTAACTCGACGTTTCGCTTGTGTGTTTTGGTTTTACAAGTGGAATTTGCGACTGAGTTTTCTTGGTTTCTTGGGGTAAAGGCGCTTGTGGGGCTTCCTTTGGTTTCTGAACTGGGGTTTTGGTTTAAGAAACTTGCTTCGGTGCAGTTTGTTTGGGGTTTTGTTGATTCTAAGATTTTCTTGCGACTTCGCTCTTGTTGGTACTTTAGCTCTTTGATTAACCAGAAAGACTAGTGTTGCTGCAATTGAAATTGTTTACAACAACTTGTTTTTAAATATTGATAGCTCCTTGGTTCGTCTAGGTGTTATCAGTATTATGGGTGACCTAAGGTGGTTGAGTTTATGTGTTCATCTAGGCTTGGATCTCTTGGCTGTGTTGCACTTGAGATTTCTACCTAGGTTTCTTCTTAGGTCTTATGCTAGAATTCTGAGTTCCAGCATTTGAGTTTGTTGTCTCATTGACCGGAATACTACTAAATTCCTCTGTTTGATCAATTTCCTATATGTTTAGTTCTGTTGGTTGATCTTGTGTTTTTCTAGTCTTTTTCCTGAAAACATAGTCTGTTTGTTCTCTGTAGTTGGACATTAGGATTCCAACTTACTGGTATAACCATGAATCTTCGATACCTACTTGTCGAAGTGCGGCTAATGATTCTGGATGGACTGTCGTATCTTTTCCGATAATAATTGGAGTGCAAGTAATAGGCTAGCCATTGACAGTTTCCGTTTGATAATGCTATTGTTTCACAGCGAAGTATCTCTCGGTGTCCCAGGATATGCCTATGTCAAAGAACTGTTGTTTGCCATCTTTTATGAAAGATATGTCGGCTTTGTGTTTTTGGTCAGTTCTGTTGTTATTGTTCTTGCTAACTTCTTTGACTTCTCTAACTTTGTTGGTGTCGATCATTTTATCGGCCAGCTATCTAACAAAGTAATCATGTGTTAAGATGTGATTTCTTTGAAGCTTTTTACAATTAAGCTCGTGGTAGATGTCATTCTTGCAGTTGCAAAGATCACATTTTGTGTCTAAGCTTACGTATTTAACATTGTTTTTGTACAGTTTTGAGCTTTTTTAAAAAAGCTGTAAAAATGAACTTTTACAGTTTTACAGTACAGCTTTTCATGCGGCTGTAAAAGTCACAAAATAAAACCACATTCGCCTCTATGACGCTATGAAACCCGATATTGCGAAAAACTATTAAGGCGAAAGAATCTACTTAGACGCAGGAGTCACGTAGTACAAATAAAAGTACTACAAAACAAAGATCAAACACTACTAAGGATACAAGACTAAAATTATGCCAATTGTTGTGGGCAAAAATTGCACGCTGCACAAGGAAAGCCACCTGTTTGTAAAGGAACTGAATATAAACATGCAAACCATCTACGCTGAGATCGGATACAAAATCTCGAGATATGCACAAATGTGTAACAACTCGCTCTACAAGAAGCGAAATATTGAAAAGGAAACTAACTTTGCTAGATATTCCGGTATGCCTCATGACATACTCAATCATATATAATTCATAACTCATTAAGTCTATCCAACCTCACTATTACATATAATTATTACATATACATATAGTCCCTATATCTATTTTAATGGCGTTACCATAAAGTTATTTTCAGTATTTTATCTTTTGCAAATTTGTGTTTTCATCAACTTAACAAAAGTAAGTTTTCAAAATAACAAAAATGTGGGTTTAATAGATTCGTGTACATCTGCTCTTGTTGACGAAATTAGTCTTATGATGAGTTTTTACTAGATTTAGTTATGTTAATTACGCCAGTGAAAACGATATTTAATATAAATTAAGAATTATCAAACAAATACTATATTTACATGTCATTAAAAGCGAAATCTAAACATTTGCATATGATTATCACAACAACTAATTCAACAATGACTAACGAATATTGTTAAATTCCCTAAATGAATACAGATGTGACGATATGAAAATTAAACGCAATGATGACTCATTCATGTACGCTAAAATACCAATAGGCTAGACCAACTTCAGCAAACAAAACTAAGGTGGGAACAAGTCGTTTGGTGGTTATAAGTAAGGCAATTCATGTGAATAGTAATAATTGTTATCTAAACCAGCTCCGTGGCCATGACAGTTTAGATCGTGTATCATAAAATTGAAAATCATATGCTATGAGCTAAGATAACTCTCAGTTACGCGTGTGGAAATGGGGATTTTGGATGCTGAGTGAGGACTATATCGTCACATATAATTTGCATACTCAAAAGTTTTGTTATTCTGTTATGTTACACACCGCGTTCACCATTAAATATACAATATCTTATTATGTTTATCCAACCTCACTTTTACATATAATTTTAAAACAAGCAAATTGTGAATACATCCAATTAATAGTATCTCTAAAATGTATTTGTGTATTTTATCTTTTACTAAAAAGCTAAACATTTGAAGAAATTTATAGGATTTCTCGAATTAACACATTCGCCTCATAGAGACTGTTTCATTTTTGAGGAAATTATCATTTAGCGTTGATACTGCTATTATAAATAGTTATATTACATAAGGTTGGTGCTTTGTAATATTTTAGAGGGTCAAAAATCAATATTTTAATGATATTTTTACCTATTTTCATTAGAGGAGTGTATTATGAATTTATACAATTAATAATTACATGTTTTAATGAATAAAAATTAATATCATCATCAATTTATGACTGATAAATGAAAGAGTGTGGAATCTTTTTCCACCCAGGCGTTTATAGTAATATAGATATTTAATTTTCCACTCACAAATGGGTAACTTAGTTTGTAAAATGCTTCTAAAAGCGGCATGCAATGTGTTAATATTGTGCTATCGTACAAGTAGAAAAACTTGTATTAGCGTTAGTTTAAATTCAAGTATTATATAGATTACTACACATGGAAAATATAACACTACTACACATGATAATATAATTTAACTACTTAATGTATGACTAACAAGTTCACAATAAGTGTTGTAAAATCTCTTTCGGAGAGTTATAAAATTTCGCTTTTCATAAAGTACTCTTCAGTTCTAGGGTTTTATATTAATGCTTTTCTGGAACTATTTCTACATAATGCTAACACATTGTTATATTTATCAATTATTATAGTGATACAAGTATATTACCATAATATTTAGAAATATATTTTATTATCATATGAATATTATTTAATTATAATGTTAGCATCTATTATAATGGCTTAAAAATTGTCAAATAACAGATACAGTTCATTGTGTAGAAACAACATCCTTATTAATAGTAATCAATACAATTACTGTAAAAAGTAATATAGTATAAATAACGAAATAATTAAAAACGATATATTCTTGCTGGAGAAATATAACACACAATTATTTATATACACTGATTAGACACAACAATCCTCTATTGATATACAAATTTATAATTATCACACTCATTAATTTATGTTATTTGGTAATAGTAATATATAATTGGTTAAAGATTCATAAATTAATGTAACTTTACAATTTTAAGTGTTTTAAGGCGCACTGATTTGCGCAGTATGTAGTGTACAAATATTTAATTGCACATTAATATTTATCGCGAAAGGCTAGCAAATTTCCGGGATTTTAATGGAATCACCATAACTTATTTACATAACATAATCTTTTATATAGTACAGAATATTTTCTTAATAGTCTTCAGGGATTACTAACGTCATAAATTCCTCAATTAATATTTCAATCATAGATTGTAAATTAACGGGGAGTAATGTCATTGACAGTCTTTAAAGCGGTTATATAGCATCTAAAGTATTAATATTGACTAAAATGTATATTGATAATTTTAAAGTATGTGTGCCAAATGTTCCGAAAACTGGAATTAATAGTGTAACTATCACATTTAGTGAATTTGAAAAAAATTAATGTGATTTGTGTGATAAGTTAAATATAGTATATGGAATATGCTAAGAATAATTAAAATTTAGTTAGTTACTTTAAGGTGTATATTAATGTATATATCCATTCGAATTCAAAAACAACTAATGCAAGTGTGCAACAGGATATGTATTAAATTAATATAATTCATGCATAAAAGTAATAGATACTTTAGATGGTATAAATGACTTAATTTTAAAAACCAATAATACAATTTAATCCATATAACAAAATATTACAGCCATATCTAATTAGATATAATTGATTAAAACATGTAATGCATCTTCAAATATAGTAATTGACTTGGATAAAATTGATCATAACATTTTGTCTAACTATTCCCAGATAGATCTTGACTTAAAACATAATATGAGTGCATTGGACTTAAGAATATTGGAAAATATTACATAATTGATAAATATAATATAATATAATTCAAGCAATTTAGAATAATATATAATTAATAATTTTACCTAACTAGATTAACAATTATAAAATAACATAAGTTAAATAATTAATAATTCCATTATTAATTTAAAAAACGAGCTATTATCAATAATAAATTTAAAAATGCTTGACACAATTGAAAATTGTAGTTGTAACCAAAATTGCACATCAGCAAACTTTTAAAAATTATACACATTAAATAGCACTGATAATTAGCTGCAATGTAGTTAAAATATATTTAATAATAGTTTTTAAATTATAGTGGTAAGAAATGAGATTATAAATTCAGCAAATTTTAGTAGCGGATATGTATTTAGTGCTTTAAATGACATTAAAAATGTGTTTATAGACATATAATAAGATGTGTTTTCATAATCTACTGTATAATCATAATCTACTGTATCTAACCATTGTTTTAAAGCCAGTTCATATTTACTAATATATAAATATAAATATAAGGTCAGATGCCAGTAAAAAATGGATCAATTTTGACATATAGTACTGAAATATAGATTTTTAAAATGACTATAGTGTCTAAAACAGATAGTTATATATTGACTAATGCTACATTTAATATTCTTTTATAGAAATCCTTAAGCGTAAATATTAACCAGTTAATAGTTAATTTGAACTTTTAATCATCAAATGCGAATATTACCTTAATAAATAACATATATGGGGAATTGAATATTTCAAAATATAATGTATTAGGTAATTATGAAAGTACTTAAACCATCGCTATGATTGGTTTGGAAGTAAATTCGGCACAATTGACTATAAATTAAGTGTATTTTAATCCAACTATATATCACGTTGGTAATTTCTCATCCTATTTATTGAGTGCTGTATCATCAAGTACTATAATTATTTATAATGTCGCTATTATTTTAGGAAATGAGATGAATTATATGATATCAAATTCTATTACGAGCAATATAAATAATTAATATGTATTTGGTGGAATTATAACTGGTATTAACGCTACTTCGACTATGAGCATAAATTAATTAATTTCTAATTGTTATTAACAATTTTAATCCACATATATTTGCAAATCTGGGTTTTTGATAGGATATTCTTCGTCAAATTAAGTAAATATTTAAATCTAAAATTTATGTTAATAATAAAATTTAATAAGTACAACGTAAAAGTATAATTCAGTAGGTATAATTGGAAGCATCAATGGCAATATTTCATTTAATTTAGCAACAATTATTTTAACATTTCAAGCAACATATGTTAGATGTTTTGGTATTATTGCTGTTGTAAAATAACCTTAATATTCATATTCTGAAGTGACTAACTTAAAAACAACTATAAATACAATTGTTGACTAAGAGTTCGCAAGTTGGTATGTAGGTACCATATTTGGATATTAATAGACACAAAATTGTACTGTTAAAAATACATCTATAACATATAGCAATATTAGTTCGTAATCGTATATTGGTGGATTTATTGGTCGTTCATTATAATCTAATACTTCATTAGTAAATTCAGCGATATTAAACAGCAATATTTCTGGATTAGATTGTATTGGAGGATTTATAGGATATATTGAATATTCTGACTTGATTATATTAAATTCTGTAATATAATTTGTTAATATCCGTTATTAAACTTCTAAGAATATTCTAATTGGTTCAGTTTTGTAAAACGGGTAAGTAAACGTAACGATAGTGAATTCGTAATCTAGTTTTAATTATATAAATGACGTTTTAATGCAACAATGTATAAATTTGACAAGTATTTTAACATAATCTGGCTGTTGAGTGAACGGTATGTGTATTTCTTAGTATCAACATTATTTAATATCATTATAATATAACCTTAGTACAAGTTTTTGATAATTATTTGTAATATTATAGTTCTATTTTATAATATAGTTACGTCACGGAAATATTATATAATGTATTACAACAATATATTAAGTAGGCTAAAATACCTACTCAAATTGAAATATTTGTAATTTTAGTCCAATAATTAATTCGAGAAATCCTATAAATTTCTTCAAATGTTTAGCTTTTGGCAGGAATAACTCACCATACCACGAAACAAACTGCAAAAAGGTTTCAAAATGCCACATAGGTGTTCCTGATAAAATCGTTGATTACGTCGAACAAGTCCTAAGATAATATAAGGCAGTAAAAGTCACAAAATAAAACCACATTCGCCTCTATGACGCTATGAAACCCGATATTGCGAAAAACTATTAAGGCGAAAGAATCTACTTAGACGCAGGAGTCACGTAGTACAAATAAAAGTACTACAAAACAAAGATCAAACACTACTAAGGATACAAGACTAAAATTATGCCAATTGTTGTGGGCAAAAATTGCACGCTGCACAAGGAAAGCCACCTGTTTGTAAAGGAACTGAATATAAACATGCAAACCATCTACGCTGAGATCGGATACAAAATCTCGAGATATGCACAAATGTGTAACAACTCGCTCTACAAGAAGCGAAATATTGAAAAGGAAACTAACTTTGCTAGATATTCCGGTATGCCTCATGACATACTCAATCATATATAATTCATAACTCATTAAGTCTATCCAACCTCACTATTACATATAATTATTACATATACATATAGTCCCTATATCTATTTTAATGGCGTTACCATAAAGTTATTTTCAGTATTTTATCTTTTGCAAATTTGTGTTTTCATCAACTTAACAAAAGTAAGTTTTCAAAATAACAAAAATGTGGGTTTAATAGATTCGTGTACATCTGCTCTTGTTGACGAAATTAGTCTTATGATGAGTTTTTACTAGATTTAGTTATGTTAATTACGCCAGTGAAAACGATATTTAATATAAATTAAGAATTATCAAACAAATACTATATTTACATGTCATTAAAAGCGAAATCTAAACATTTGCATATGATTATCACAACAACTAATTCAACAATGACTAACGAATATTGTTAAATTCCCTAAATGAATACAGATGTGACGATATGAAAATTAAACGCAATGATGACTCATTCATGTACGCTAAAATACCAATAGGCTAGACCAACTTCAGCAAACAAAACTAAGGTGGGAACAAGTCGTTTGGTGGTTATAAGTAAGGCAATTCATGTTAATAGTAATAATTGTTATCTAAACCAGCTCCGTGGCCATGACAGTTTAGATCGTGTATCATAAAATTGAAAATCATATGCTATGAGCTAAGATAACTGATGAATAGGATATATGACGTTCGATCAATCACGACAGCCAAAATAGAAAACCGCATCGGGGCACCGCCGCAAAGGACCACACCCCCACGGCCCATTACACTAATCACACTATAACGCCCAACCCGCACGATTTGATTTATTTTACACTAATTGTTTTCCCTAAAGGATTTGATTTGTCTGAATATATTTTCGGAATACGTTTTTGGAATATTTTTGTCTGAATATCTTTTTCTGAATAACATTGTCTGAATATTCATATATTATGCGTGTTGTGCGTATATTTTATTTTGAGGGTCGCAATTGATCGAACGTCATATATCCTATTCATCACAACGGAAATAAAGAATAAGGAAAAAATAATCAAAACTTCTATATTCACAATCTATAGACACACAAAATGATGCATGTTGACTTGAAAAACATAAGTTTTTAAAGACGACGCATTATGATCAAACACATTTCATAAACATATTCCATAATCATAAAACATAAAATTATTATTTTTTTGCAATATATAAACACACGTTATGTAATTCACTACCAAACCATTAGACGAAACAATTTTCAATCAACTTATTCAGACAATAGAGTCACACTTATAAGATTAAAAGAAAAATGCATTCCAAATATCTAACCCAATATTCAAATCACTCTCAAAGACGATTCCTGATTGTATGGTGGTGATCAACTTTTTTTTGAGCCATCAGCTGTTATGGCTCATTCGTGGTTGCTTTGATTCGAGGTCAATATAAAACTTACCGTCGTCGAATTCTGGCTTTGAGTTGATAATCGAGGCTACATTATGTCGTATGGTGAGATGAATTCAGTAAATTTACGCAAATATGAAAACCACAAGCATTTCAGAAACTGGTTGATTGCGTTAAAGAGTAAGACTCAGATGTTTCAATCTCGTAGTTAAAACTATTTGCATCGTGTTTCAAATCGAATCTCAATTCAAGGTTAATCTGTAGAAGATGTCGTTTATAGATTCTCATATGATCGAATGATAAACCAAGTACTTAACCGAAGAAGAATTCTATGGTAGTATTCAATCAAATCGATCGGCGGACGAAATTATTGTGTTTCGATTGTTCGACAGATTCGGTCCGGATGAAGTTCCGCTAACGTTTGATGAACAAATATTTCCGGCATTGGTAAGTATTCTCGTGACTGTTTCGTTTTGTTTCATCTGTTTGGACCCTATTTCATCAGCGAACAGATCGATCATTCGTTTAATGATTTTTCATTCCAAATCGTTTCAACTGCAGAACAATATGAAGTGGTCAGCTCGCTTTTTTTCATATGCGAAGTTCCAATATGTTATTTAACTGAAGGTGATTAACGGCTGAACTTTACTTGTTATGAATATATGATGATGTGCATCTCAGAGATATTGCAGTAAACATATCCACTTATATGGATATGAAAATCGTAATCATGGTCCATCATATTGGTTCTGTTTGACTGTCGAGAATCTATCTAGTATTAACAGTAACACAAGATGAGATCGACACAATCAACTAATACTATCACAGAAATGATAAGTACTTAAATACAGTAGATGGTCGCAATTATACATTAAATGTTAAACACTAATATGTTCACTAAATACTTAATTTTGATTACTTTAACAATCATAAAATGTTCTTTCATAATGCAATTGATTTAGAATATTTCGATTCAAACAATTCTTTCTATAAAGTGTTTATCAATGAACATATCAATGATGCAGACCAAATGATATATGAAATTAAGAATTCAATCGAATTGAACATTCAATATGATGCAACTCTAATGTTAAGATACCTTATGAAAAGAAGTGGTTTAGAATTATGAAAAATGTAATGACATTTACACAAATATTTTTTAACATATATAAAACAACAATGTCTATTAAAAATATTGTCAGAAAATAAAGTAAACGAACCGCCGGCAGAAAAAATAGTCTAAAAGCCACTAAAACACCTAAAGCATCTAAAACCTCTAAACAAATCCCAAAATAGAATCAAAAACATACAGGCACAAGTAAAGCAAGAATATCTTTACAGAAAACAACTATTGACATGTACTTAAGACATATCTCAAATATCACTTTAGATTAACTGAACACTCTATTGCAACAAAAGATTACCAAAAAGTAAAAGTAACAAGTTAAAGAGTAAATAATTAAAATTGAAGAGAAATCTTTAAGTCGTCAATAATTGTAAGACAAAATTGAACAACAAAAATAGTAGTTCAAAAACTATACGCCTGAACAAAAGAAATAATACATCTAAAATCACACAATCTATAACACATCATTAGAGGTATCATTTTTCCAAGAGTTTACTATTGAAGTCTTATAACACTATATTAATAATTATATTAAAATAACTTTCTTTAATTCTGAATCGAGAAGAGAAGAACATAAAATATTCTTAATAACCAAAGACACAATCATTGACTTAATGGAGTTAATACACAAAGGTAAAAATTATGAAGATAATTTAACAGGGTCGGACAGAGAAATTCTGTAAACGTATCTATAAGCCACAAAGGTAGAAATAATTACCCCAAACGAATAGAAGGCGGCCTAAAACTAAAAGAGAAAGGGTGCATACTTTAATTATATTGATATAACAGGTTTAGATTTAAGTAGATATTAAATTGGGAATAATGAAAAAGAACATTTAAATTTAAGTGAAACACAATGTTTTATATACTCATTGATGTAATCAGGTCATTATGTGGAGTCACAAATAGAATATATCAGAAGTTAAATGAATGAAGATAACATCTAATTTTCACTTTCATCTATTAAGAAACTTAAAGGTTTAGGTCCAATACATATAACTTATTATGAAGATGGAAAGAAAGACCAAATAGCAAATATCAATAACTCAAGTACATCCAAAAATTATAATTCCAAATGTGAGGATGAAATAGCAGATGTACCATTAGTTAATATAGGATGTTATAAAAACCATTATTTCATAAATGATGATTATTTGCCTATTTCAAAAGTTTGGATAAATAATTTCAAAGAACACTGTAAGTATTCAAAGTTTATGGAAAATACTAATTTAAAATAAATTAGAAAAACAAATAATTCATACTGTTATTCATTCTATAAATAGGAACAAAACATTGGTATATCAGCAGGAACAATGATCACAACAATGATGGAATAAGGTTTATTTTAAGAAATTGAAAATCCAAATATATATAATCAAAATGAAGATAAACCAATATCAGCGCCAATTGATTGTTAACCATTTTAAAAATTCCCACAAAATAGTTCAGCATTAAAAGAACATACAGAAGAGACACAGTAAATTAGAGAAGACAATAAAGATAGTTAAACAGATATAGTACATGTATGCAAATAACTAATTGTATACGCAGATTTTGAATCATTCACTAAAGATGAAAATGATAATAATATTGTTCACAAACCATTTCTATTATGTTGGACAGTTGATGGCGAAACAGTATATTCAGGTAAAACTATTTTTAGTCTAATAGATTATATTGAATAAATGATGATATAAGAAGGTTATTCCAAATTTTTAGTCCTATACCACAATTTATCATATGATGCCTCATTTATTCTTTAATAATAAATCACAATTAGAGATATACTCAAACCTGATAATCAAATCATTCAATTCACTGTTTAAAGACGGAACAACCTCTCTATATTATTTAGAGACAGCATGAGACTCACAGGAAATGATGTTTCAGTTAGTAAAATGCCGGCCATGTTCTTTACTAAAGAGATGCAGTCAAAAATATACAAAGAAATATTTCCGTACACATATTATACAATGAATAGATATTGCAACAAAATAGGAAGTATTGAAGAAGCCAGCAAACATATTGGTAAAAATACTAAAGAAGAGTTTATATTGTCAATTAGAAACGCCCAAGCATATGTAGATGAAGATACATTTGATTTATAAAAATACGCCCTTTACTATTGTCAATAAGATGTTCGTGTGTTATGCAAAAGTATGCAATTGTTTGAAAAGATGATTAAAGAACAATTCAATTTAGAGTTATTCAAATATGTCTCAATATCATCACTATCTTTAGAAGTTCAAAAGTAAAGAGGATGTTTTGATGAATGTGTATAAGTCACAGGTCAGTTAAGAAAGTTTTTACAATAATTTGTTATTGGCGGAAGAGTTATGACAGCCGATAATAAAATCATAAAAGTTGGTAAAGAATTTCCTATAGATTTAGAAAATAAGCAGGTAGTAGTTATAAACAAAGATGATACCACAGACGATGATTGTACATCAATGTACCCAAGTGCACAACGTCGTATGTATTACCCAACAGGTTTCTGTAAAACTTTAACTAAATAATAAATTCAATACTATAACAACCCAAATAATTTATTCAAAATAACTTTAGACTAAAAATCATAAGATCAATCAACTTTATATTTAGAAGTTAAGTTAAAGAAATCATCAACCTTTATAAGAAGAGATTTCCCATTGATAAGTTATAAAAACAAAGATGGAGTTAGAATGTTCACAAATGATTTTGACACTGAAAGATCATACTTTTATGATTGCATTAGTTTATAAGACTTAATAACCTTTTAGCACGTTGAGTATGAAATAATTTCAGGAGTGAGGTTCGTAGGCAGAAATTATACTATAGAAGATGTTATTTTAGATATGTTCACCAAACGTTAATAATTCAAAAAATAAGGTAACCCAGTTTAGATTATATACAAGTTAATGTTAAATTCATCTTATGGTAAAACTATTGAAGCAGTTCACAACACTGAAGATGTTATTTTGACACAAAAAGAGTATGTAGACTATATTTATAAAAATAAAGATTTCATAAAAGATATAACCCAAATTGGAGACAAGTATATAGTTAATGTGAGAAGTGAAGTAGTTGATCAAACCGCATACACATACATTGGAGTATTGATATTAAGTGTTAGTAAACGTATTATGAATGAAGTAATGTGCACAGCCGAAGATACAGGTATTAAAATATATTATTAAGATACAGATTCGATTTAAATATCTAAAGCAGACGTTCCAATATTGAATGATGCATTTTTCAAAAAATATAGTCGTGAACGTTAAGGCAAAGGTATGGGTCAATTCCATGAAGATTATGAGAGTAAGAAAGGTGAAGTAACACATGCATCAAGAGCAATATATTTAGGTAAGAAATTTTATGCAGTAGAATTATAAGTTGAAACTAAAGAACGTGAATAAGATATAGATTATCATATAAGAGGTAAAGGCGTCACAACACAAAGTATTCTGAAAAAGTGTTCAGACTATAATTGCGATCCAATTGAATTATACAATAAATTATCTAATCATGAAGAAATTGAATTTGATTTATGCACAGACAAACCATGTTTCGAAAAGAACAAAGCATATGAATATATTTCAAGAGAGAAATTTATTAGAAAAGTTAAGTTCTGAAATTATTAATATTATTTTTTAATATTTTTTTGTATATATAAAATATAAATGAATCAAGAAGTAAATTAAACAGTTTATATGTATATTGAATTAAATAAAATATTCACATGTGTATATAAGTTTTTCTAAAGTAGATATTGGGTATTCGGAATATATAAAGATATTTAAGAAAATATTAAATATAAAACTAAAATAAATGATAACATAGATAGTATGAATTTATATATTGAAGACATTAATAAAGAATATATTCAATTAATTGATTAATTAAAAGATCTTTATTATGAGGTAAAAACTTATATTGACAAACCTGTAGAATTTAATCAATTATATTATCATTAATATTAATTTAGAAGAATATTCGCTAATGATGAGTCTAAACATGAGAGAATATTTCCTTTAATTGATGATTTGAATACTGTTAAAAGATTAATTGACTAAAGTATTAGAATACCATATATTGAATTGAAAAACGATTCTAATATTCATTCCACTAAATTATTAGAGGCATATAATCATATTGAGAATTTACTTAATCAATTATGAAATTTATTATTATTTTTTCTATTAATAAAATTAAATTTATATGTCTCAAGCATACAAGAATCTATATTTTACTATTTACAAATTAATATTTCCATAATACACAGTCACACATGAAGGTCATATATTCAATAAAGATACAAATGTATAAGTACCAGAATATTTAAAAAATAAATATTTATACGTTCATTTATTTAATAAGCAAATACCTGTTCATCTTATAGTTGCCTTAAAGTATTTAGGCCCAAGACCAAGAGATCATCAAATAGATCATTGTAATATTAATAGTACAGACAATAGCGCAGATAACTTAAGATATGTAACCCGAAGATAAAATTGCATGAATAGAAGTAAAATGGGTACAACTGTTATGGTTTATGTAGATGAGTTGCCTGAAGATGCAATTGAATTTAGAATTGAAGATTTTGATAATATGTTTATAGACGAAAATAAATAGATATACATAAAATTGTAAAATCATTATAGAAAAGTTAATTTAAATAATGGGAAATATTCACTATTAGATAGACATCATATTAGATAAAGTATAGATATTTAAGATTTATGAAAAAGATAATATTATATATTAATATTTTTTTAACAATAATAAATGAATACAGATAACACACCAATGTCTAAAGAAGATAAGATCAAATTCTTTAATGATGAATAAAAACAAATAGAAGAAAAATTATAATAAATTAAAGAAGAATATCATCAACAAACTTTATAAAAATTTGAATTAGAAAAAGAGTTGCATTCACTTAAAATATAAGAAAGCGAATTCAAAAAGAAACTTTATTTATAAATATAAAATAAGTATGATTATGATATGAGATATATTGATGCATTATAAAATGATAAAATATTAAATAGAATTGAAGAAATAGAATCGTTATTTTAATAATTTAATATTAAATAAATAATATGTATTAATTCTGAACAATTATGTTATAAGAATTAACAATCAATAAAACATCATTTGGAATTATTAAATAAGTGATAATCTTATCAATTTTTATTTTTTGCAATTCCATATATTCAAAATGAAATATTTAATTTTAATTTTTACACTTTTTTATCTATAATAAAACAAAGATGAATATGAAATCTAAAATTGTAAACTCAATGTCAACATCAAAGACACAAGCAACAGCAATACCAACAACATAACAATAATCATAATTGAACAACTCTTTTGAAGAGGAATAGGAATATATAGAAGAGATAATTGAATAAGAACCAATAGATAGCATTCCAAAGTTCCTTACCAAAGTAAAAATAGTTCAATCATTATGTTCATTACCATTTGCGTCAGTTAGAGTATTCTTAAACACCAAGGAAGCATATTAAACTTAATTCGGATATAACATTAAAGTATTGATGATATTATTTACAGACGCGAATATGAAACCAATTAAAAAGATAGAACCAATTGACTCAACATTTTCATTAAAATTCAAACCAAAAATCTAATATGTATATGTAGATATTGAAAGCAAATAATAGAAGAGTAAAGATGGAAACTTATTTTACCCACAATCTTTATTATTTAGTATTAAACCAGAAATTATTAAGAAATTGAAATTAGATGAATATAAGTAGAAGGAAAAGAAGGTGATTAAAGAAATTGATTATGATTTAGTAGAATAGATGTGAAATTATTTATATTGGAATTATTTTTTCTAAAATTACATATAATCATATACACATATACGCAATCATATAATCAAACACATAAAATTGAATTGTATTTTTTAAATTAATGACTTTTTTATCTCTATATAAATAAATAAATAAATGTAAAATGCCATTAACTTTAATATAACCAAGATCGAAGACATCAATGATAAATTGGGAAAGGCACAACATGGTGATATGGAAATAATATTCAATAAAGAAGATAGTTTCATATGTTGTTCCGCGTTAGTTTAACTATTAAAACCATAAGCAGATGTTTATAAGTTCTTTAAACTATAAACAACGGAGGCCTTAATTTCAGGGAGCCAGGAAGAGGTCTGTAATTTTTACTATAAAATGTCTAAAGCACAATCATAAACAAACAGAGACTATACAGGTTACTATATTCATTAAGACTTATTTTACGCCTTTATGTTATGGTTATGTCCATCAAAATTCATTCAATATTCACGTTTACTGAACCTTATTTTACAAAATATTACTATTGAAAATTAAATTCAAAATAACGAAACTCAAGTAAATCTCTAAACTATTATTGATAAATTATAAATAGAGAATTAAGAATTGAAATTAAAACTAAACAAACAGGATCAAATTATAGAAATTAAACAAGAGATTATTGAAACAAAAGCATCTATAAAAGCCAGTGAAGAGTTGCGTATATATATGAAACCATAACCTATAACATTGATATGTGGAAAACCTAAGTTGGACTCTAATGGTTAGTAATGTTTCGAAATGTATCCATATATTAGAGCAGTATTGTCAACAGATAGAAATAATTAGGGAATGGAAGTATTAAAAACATTTGAGAACGTTCCAAACTCAAAAGATGTTCTTAAATATGTAAGAGAGTAAGCAAATCTCAACTGTAAGAAACATAGTAAATATATGATAGGCAATTGGTTCTATTCAGGAGTGGATGAATTATACAATCTAATCGAACAGGCAATCAATTATTATAATGAAAATAAGAAATGAGAAACAAGAAACCACTATTATTTTTTAAACAATTCAAAAATGAATAACCAAAATAACCAAACCAATTAATAGAGATTAGAAATTCTAACATATTAAAATGAATTAGAAAGACTGAATAGACTATATTAGAATCATGATATTGTAAAACCAATGATTGAAAAATTATAACAGAGAATAACAGATATAATGAACAAATTATTCTGAATATTAATAATATACATATAAACATTTATAGTTAGGACAGGTTACTTCACTGTCCAAAGAATTAATTTTGTTTATCAACAATGATAGTTCTATTCGTCTTATTCATAGAACTATTCGGCCTACTATTGATCGTCATAGTACTTTTCGACATAGTACTATTAATAGTCTTCCTATTAGTTGAACGCCTGATTTTATTAATTGTATTGAATCAATTAATTGTTTGCTGGTATCAGTTGACCTTAGTTCCAATTGTTTGGGTTGATTTGCTAATTCAATTGTTCAACCATTTATTCGACCAATTTTCTATCAATCTGAAAGTTGAATTTGTTGTTGGTCGTGTTCATTGGATATCGTTGATTGAATTGTAATCCATGCACAATCTGTTGTGGTCTTGGCTGTTGCACTTGATGGTGAGGTGCTTGCTGTTGCACTTGATGGTGAGGTGCTTGCTGTTCCACGAATTGCTGTCTTGGCTGTTGCACTTGATTGTGAGGTGCTTGCTGTTGCACTTGATGGTGAGGTGGTGCTTGCTATTGCACTTGATGGTGAGGTGGTGCTTGCTGTTGCACTTGATGGTGAGGTGCTTGCTGTTCCACGAATTGCTATCTTGGCTGTTGCACTTGATTGTGAGGTGCTTGCTGTTGCACTTGATGGTGAGGTGGTGCTTGCTGTTGCACTTGATGGTGAGGTGGTGCTTGCTGTTGCACTTGATGGTGAGGTGCTTGCTGTTCCACGAATTGCTATCTTGGCTGTTGCACTTGATTGTGAGGTGCTTGCTGTTGCACTTGATGGTGAGGTGGTGCTTGCTGTTGTGGTGCTTGCTGTTGTTGCATTGGATTAGGTTGTGGCATATGTAGTCCGGCTTGAATTGCTTCAACCGGTAATGGTAATGGTAATGGTAATGGTAATTATTGCTGAACTAAAGGCTATTATAACTATTGAACACGTCGTAAATATTCAGTTTTTCTCATTTCGAAAGAAACTGCTCTGCCATGAAGACCTGGTGTGGCTTGTTTAATCACTTCATAGACATACGACTGTGAGACTCTCAAATCATTCACTAAATCACGAACAGTGACTTGAGGGTTAATTTCAATTGCTCTCAGAATGTTAATGTTGCGTCTTTCCTACATTTGAAGCTGTTAAATAAGTGCCATCCTTTAGTTGAGGGATGTAAAAGAAAATAAATTTAATATATAAACTTAATTTCCAACACTATTGTGTCTAACTAACTTACATGTAATAGTAAAATGCAGTAAACACAGTAACGGTGCATCCAGAAGTGAAAACACGGCGTCAGTTCACTATTTATACAATATTATTACATCAAGAAAAATACACAAAATAAAAGATATATAACAATTATACAATAATATACAGACAAAAGTACAATATTTTTTAAAACAAAATAAATAAAATATATGCCTGATCCAACAACCGCAGAATTGAAAATAGAAATAGATTTACAGCAAGCATAAATCGATGCACAATAAACAGAAATTGATTAATTGAAGAAATAAATTGAAGATTTAATAACCAAAGGAGATGTACAAAAATACGTTGATATGACAAAAGAATTAGAAAAATCTATTATGAATATCTTATACTGTAAAAGTTTAGTCTGATACATGAGAGAGAGAATATTTTTTGAAAATAATAAATAATAAACAATATGACCCAAACATTAACACTTTTGGAATTATTATCTTAAACAAGCAGTTTATCCATCAAAATGAGTAAACTATAAACAAACATCTAATAAATGTCAGTCACAACTGATCCAATATCTTTTGATTGGAAATAAGTGTTCAAAGGCACTAAATTAATAGAAAATATGAATGATTATATGAATTAGATTAAAGCAATAATAGTTTAAATGGAATTGCAATTTAATTGATTCCAATTTATAAACACACTACACTTTACACTACATTAAAGATTTCAAATCTAAAAACAGAAAGTGAACAGAAATACTATTAAACCATTTACTAATAATGTGGTATTATTTTTTACATCAAATTCATAGTTCAATCAATTTAAATTCTATAATTTTCTTTTAATATTTTTGTATTCTGACATTACCGGAAACGTTGATATGTTGTTACTGTATATATGAACAATAATAATATATTACTTTCTGGTCACTTCAGAAAGATAGATTCGGTCACAAATTTTCACAGATTTAGTTAATCACAGAGTTTCCGATATTTTGAGATAACAATTCTTTTTAATATAATTATATTTTAACACTAATATGAACATTAATAATTCCACTTTAAATGAAGAAAGATTTTTTCTAACATCTAAACAAATATGAATAATTTAACTTCAGATGAAGTAACTGAACTTAAGGGCGCGAAATACCCTTTATAATCATTTTAATTTGTAGGTCTTTTCGGGTCGCCCGGAAGTGGCAAAACTTATCAGTTAATGAAATTGTCCCAAGAAGTTGTCAGATGGTCTAAAGAGACAACTGAATACAATTTAGATAAACCTGAATTATGCAATGGTTCGGTTACACACAATATATACATCACACCAACAGCATTCACAGACAACACTCTAAACAAAGGATCCAACAATATTACAGTATTAGAATTTACAGATTAAACATTAACAGACTTATCTGATCAAATAAGAGATATGAGTAAAACAGAAGCATAAGTGAGAGATTTACAAAATTTTATTAGAACATTCATGCGTGATACGGAATTTAAAGATCATAGAGAATTATTAACCCACCCCTTTTATAGTCAATTAATTTAATGCATAAAAGCAGTCGAAGATATGAAAACAAAATACCCTGAACTGAGAGTTAAGGAATAAAATTAAAAAATAATTAAATAATTAAACAAACTGTACAATTTTGATGGTTATTTTATACGTAGACCAAAAATAGTACTTTCAATTGATGATGCAGCCGGTTCAAAGTTATTTACCCAAGGAACTAATAATAGTTTTTATAAACTTATATGTACCCGAAGACATTTGTCAGTATTCTTTATCGGATTAGCATTTCAAACAATTAGTGACAGTTTCAAGAGATTCAAAACTTAAATGAACAGTATGTTATTGTTCAGAGGATTACCACCAGAGGCAGTTGAAGATATGTTCGAATGCGTTTCCAGTTTGGCGTCCCCAATATTTGATAAGAAAACATTTCTATAACTATATAGATAAACAATTGGTTATAATGAAGAAGAATTTAATAAGAAAAACAATTTTAGATTCAATTTTCTGTTTATTCAATCGTAACCTAATGTAGGTTTGAGTATTGGGTATGACCAACCTATTACTAAATGAAAATAATATATAGAAGAGAATATTTTTATCCATATAACAAAATGAGATAACAATAATAGATATATAGAACCGACACATAAGAACAAATTGATTTGTCAGTAGATCATATTACAGAAGTATAGAATACACAATCCAAATAAATACCCGTATTTCCGTCAAATTAAGTAATTAAAACTATTTCTAATTTTATTGATAACACTAAATCGGAAGTATTTTAACAAACAGTTACGACCCAAAAGTAGTTGACTAACTTTAACCAGGCATGTGAATAAATAAATATTAACATTTCAACATTAAAATAGGATGCATATTAAATTATCGACAGTGCAATTTTATAATACATGGCAGCAGCCGAATATCATGTTCAAGGAACCAAAATGGGAGAATATAGATAACAATTAGTATATTCAAAAATTTAAGAATATTTCATCAGCCAATAGAAGTAAATAACTGATGATGAACATTAATTAATATTAAAATTGATTGAACAAATCTTTACTAATAATAAGAAGAAACTATTAAATATAGCAGAACAAATATTTTCAGACACTAAAGGTTGTATTAGTTTATTCAGTGGATGTATGCAGTGACCATATTAGGTATTCAGTATTAGATATTAGAATAGAAGATTATTTTTTCATATAGAAATGCAATTCGTAAATCACTATGATACATGGTTTATAGACTTATTAGAATTTAGAGAAAATAAATATATGAAAGAGAAAGTTTCAAATTCATTTATTAGTATATTTTATAACCCAGCAACACATTTATTACATCTGAAGTAAATATAAAACAAAACACCCGACCAAATAGTTATTCACTTAAAAGAACTGAAAGAATATATCAAATCAAATAATTTGGATCATGATATTGACTAATTAGTTAGCGATGAGGGAAAGGAATATCAAGGTCAATTTAAAGAATATTTAGTTAAACATAAAATAAATCACCGTGTTGCACTATATACAGACAGTTAGTTGGCACCTATTAATTCAATGTGCAGGTATATTCGAAATAGATTATTCAGAATGATATAAGATAAATATTAAGACTAAAATTAAGTTGAAAATAGAGAAGGGCAAATATTAGTTGATGCGAATGAGGTTGACGAAATAATTAAAGATTTTATTAAGTATCACAACTATGAACATATTATTCCTTTATACAAATGTACACCAGTCGAAATTGATAGAAAAATGGTATTCGAAACTAATAATGTAAAAACCATATAGAATTAAGAATTTGATAAATTACACATATTTAAACCCGGAGATATTGTGAAAGTATTATTGAAAAAAGAAAAATTAGATAAATAGAGAATTAGAAAATGGAGTTAAGGGACATATTAGGTTGTATATAAGATAGGAAGTTTCTATTAACTAATTCCCAAACCATTTGATTTTGATTAGTATTCAAAAACCTTTTTACTGAAAAATAGATATAACCCATTTAGCACACCAGTGTATTTCAGAAGAGGTTATGAGATGAAATATTCAGACCATGAGTCAACAAAATATTATAGTTATGAAATGGAAAATACAAACTTTTATGCATTTGATAAGATTTTAAAAATTGATGGATAAGATGTGCAGATATAGATAAGCAGAAATGGTAGAGTAACTAAACATATGATAAAAATTAATTAACTAAAAAGTGAAGATCAATCAATTACCACACCCGCAGAATTGAACTATTTGGAAGGATTTAGTATGCCAAAGTATTATGTACCGGTGTTTTAAATGAAATGACTATTCAATTTGGTGTATATTTTTTTGGATAAAGCAAATAAGAAAATGAGTCAAGATTTGAATGTAATCAAAGCAAACGTTTAACAAATTGAAAATTTAGGAGACACTGTATATGTATCAACAACATCTAATGGTGTTTCAATTAACCAACAAACTGTTGTGAAAAGAGGTTCATAAGCAGTTAACAAAAATTCTATTAGATCATCCGGTGGTGATGTGTTCTAATGGGAAATTTAGAATATTTAGAAATCAACAGTATCAACAACCGCATCACATATAAAATATACCATGTAATTTGCAATTGAAATGAAAACCGATAAGAGTAATTGTGGACATTATTGGATGGATAGAAACTTTATTTACTTTTAGAAAATGAAATACACAGGAACAGGACCAAATGAAACAATATCATACGAACCGGTAAAAGTATTGTGTACAACTGCGATGAACAGTTTATTCCCAATTTAAGAAGCCACAATTGTGTATGGTAACCTTTAAGATACTGAAACTAATGTATTCAGAAATCACTAATATTAGCAAATATATTTACCAGAAGATTTCCAAACAACTATGAATGATCAATGGTTTGAAGGAAAATCATTTATTATTGATGAATTTGTAATTCCTTATGATGAAGCGAGTAAAGTGTTATTACCAAGTGCAACCGCATGGGGTGATGCACATAAAAATGCGCATGTTAAAAAGGTAGACACTAAATTCTATTGGGTATTTTATAAAGAATTCAGAATACCACTTAATATGTTGCACCGTCTGTTCAATTTTTCAAACAATTTCTTTACTGCCGCATTGTACAGAGATAATATGCAATTACAAGTAAAGTTATAACAATATTCAATGGCCAAATGTTTTGGAACAGAAACATTGTTTGATACGACGAACACAGGTATATGTGAATTTGAATTAATATTATTAAACAAGAACAGTGAAAGAGTTTAGAATCAAGTCTAATCAAAAACAGTTATAGTTCAAAATTAGATTGGTATTGATGTCAGTCCATTAGCCACAGCAGTTAAGGATTTACAAGAAAAGGTTGTAACTATTGGTCACACAAGTGTTAACGCAATTTCAAATGCATTATTATAATATGACCAGACAGAGGCAGATAGTACATATTTTCATTAGAGATTTACACCATTCAAAGCAGCAACTATACTTAAACGTGAATAGTAGAGATTAGACAATATTATTAATGCGTCAGCAGGTAAACAAACTGATTATACTACACAATTACAATAATAGGATTTCGCATTCTTTAGTGATTTTAATATTATGAGAGGTGATGCGTCAACCCTATTTTATACATCAAATTTAGTTACTTTAGAATCATTCAGAAAAGAAATATTGAGAAGTACTAATTCAATTCAATAATATGACAGAGGATTGAGTCCAGCATTCTATTCTTATTTTGATTGGTTATGTAAATATGCGTTCACATTTACTAATTTGGAAATGTTTTCAATGGATGAACCGTCGCATGATGTAATTAGAGATGGATATAATTCATCTTAAAATAGAATTATTATGAGATATAGTATTAAAGAATATAGAAATGGAGAACCTAAAGAATTAACCACAGACACATGTTTGGATATGAATAAAGATTTCAATACTTTACAAGTGTTGGTTTATTAGTTTTATGATTTGCAAATGAGGATTGATGTAAAATAGGGTACATTACTGTTAGGTGAAAATTATATTTAAAGTTATAGTGAATGACCACCTTATTATTATTTATTAGAGTATTATTTTTTCACTAAATGTAAATTTAATGTAGCATAGAAAAAGATAAAAATAAAGTAAAGGAAATATGTATTAAGAACCAAACCCTGATAATCATTATATATAAAACATGACACTATTCTTTTAAGGGAAATAGAATTTAGAAACAATGTACACATTTGATAAGTGTATAGATGATTTAATTAGAATTGATTCATTTGAATATGATGTTCAGCCAATGATTAAATTTATATTGCCAGAATATTTACTTTCAGGTTCACATATTATATTAACTTTTTAAGCAAAAAATATTAAGTCAAACACTGTTGAAGACATTGCATTAGGAGTAACATTTAGTGAAAATTTTGGTGTTAGGGACACACCATTGTAGTATTTATTGGATATAAGTAATTTAATATTAGATTCATACAGAGTTAAATTCGGTTAAGATTATGAACCACTTATTATTGGATATGATTCTAAAACTTTAAAAAATAATAAAATTACAAGATTAACATTTAACTTACCCTGCAAAATGATGGTAAATACATATTGGTTGTCCAAATTATTAGGCGCGGAATGGGGTGTTTATTATGATGGAGAAAAGTATTAAGAGGCAGTTATAATTGATAAAGACGGTGACCCTATAATTGAAATGAAAGATTATTATTAAATTAAATTTCCGAATAAATTTTATATGAATTTTGTTAAGACCTTAAACATTACATGCCCTTAAGTTAGTACAGAGTCAATAATAAATAAGTAAAAATATTTCATGTTTATGAGATAAGATATTGAAGCAGAGCCAGGGTAATAATTGTCAGTCACAAGTGGTCAGACAGTTTCTATTAAAAGAGAATATTTATAATAAGGTATTCAGTTATAATTTTATGATGAAAATTTTGTTATTATTCCAATATTGTACACTTATTATTTAGAATTATATATTGGTAAGAGTAAGAGAAGATAGTAGGTAGAATATGAAACACAATAAAGAATTGTCCGAAGTTAATAGGATGAAGAGTATATGAAGCAATAAAAGTAATAAGAATTGGATAGTTATTTAATTCAATAGTAGTAATAATTAAATAGTGAATTGGAATAATAAATAAAAGGATTAAGAGATAAGTTTACATAGGATAATATATATACTTAATTTAAAGAAACGGATGCGTAAGATATTGAACATTTTAAAGAATTGATAGATAAAAATACAGCAGTTGAAGTTAAGAAAAAATAGTATTGGAAAGAGTTGGAAAAACAAAATAATTTGAAAGATTATTAGGATTTATATAGTAAATATAATTAGGAATTGAAATAAGATTATGAAGATTTGAATAAGATGTAACAGAATTTTAACTTAGATTACAGGCAAAAGGTGACAGAAAAAACAACCGCAGCATAGAAGTCGGAAGAAATAAGTAGATAATATAAAGATATAATTGATTATTAAAAAATATATAAAAACATTCCAACTTAAACTTTTAATAAATATATTACTTAATTGATTGAACAAAATGCAACATATTTTGATAAAGATGATTTGTGTAAACATTTACCACTATTACCTGATGATAAATTGAATGATGAAGATTTAACTGTTGATGATTTAAAACCTGATTGGAGAGATGATATAATTTAGAAGAATAATAAACTTATAAAATAAAAGTATGAAAAATTGGATTTAAATAATTTAACAAAAGAGTAGAAAGAGAAAAATAAAAAGAAGTGTGAGGATGAATTAGAAAAATCTAATAACTTTAATAATGGAGTATATGATAGATTAGAGAAAATTGTTGAAAAAGTTATTAGTGAGAAATAAGGAGGCGATTATGAAAGCAATTTAGATGCAATTAAAGAAATATTAAAAACTAAAACTATTGATAATAAAGATTATGTAGTAGTTGGAACTAAATAATAAAAATAACGTTCATATGATATTAACCCAGCCAACGATGAAAGAGACTACAAATTAATTGAGAAATGTTACAACCATGTATTTAAAAAGTATAATGATTATAGAAAATAGTAAGTTGAATATTTTGTTGATGATAGATGTTTGAAAATAAAAACTTAATATGGTGATGATTTGAGTGATAAAAATGTAAAAGAGATAAATAAATAAATTAAAGATGATATTAAAAATATAAATGATAAAAATAGTAAAAAGTTGTTATTAAAAATTGATACACAAAGTGTGATTGATTAAGTTTATGATAGATTAGAGTAGACAAATAAAGAATTAAAGTAACTTTAAATGGAAGAGGAATAGAAAAATATGGAAAATAGTTCAAATGATGAAGAGTGATGAGTGACTATAAATAATTTAAAGTAACTATAAGTAACTATAGAGAGAATAATTTTTTGCAATTATTAAAGAAATGAGTAAATAAGTTGGATGGAGAATTAATAAAGATGTTGAACCCGCACCTATAGAAGGTAAATAGTGGAGATGGAATGAAAATAAAGGATGGTTGAGTGTTAAAAAAGTTGACATCAATATTAAGTTACCAGATAAGGAAGGTTATGATTAAAAATTTGTTGAAGGAAAAGGATATTAGTATGTTAAGGTTAAGAATGATTAATGGAAAACTGATAAGAGTATTAAACCTATTAGTAAACTTATTGATAAAGATTATGAATGGAATGATAAGAAAGGTAATTGGGTATTGAAAAAGAGATAAACTGAAAAAATAGAAATATAAGAAAAGGTGGAATCAAAGGAAACAAGAGAACCAAGAGAGGATGATATTTAGAATTTGAGAAATGAAATATTAAAAATTTAAGAAAAATTGAATTAAACGAAATAGGAACCTAAATAAGAACCTAAAGTAATAGAAGAATCTAAAATAGTAGAAGAACCAAAATAGAAATAAGTTGAAGAAGCGCCATAGTCGTTTGAAGAGATTTATGATAACCCTATTTTCAAATCAAAGGTTAGAAGATGAATGAGTATTAGATTATTTTTTCATGCAACTTAAATATAAATAATATGCAAAACGAAATAACAGATGTATAAGCGATTTCAGACACTTTTGGAAGAGTAGTGATTGAAAAAAATATGTTCGGTATGAATGATTACTGTAGTTTGATTTCAGCCCATATAGTTGAAGAAGTAAGATATCCAATTGGGTCAATTGAAATTCAATTAAGATTAATAAATGAAGATACCGGTGAGATTGATTATGATGATACGTTAGATTTAACATTATCTTAAACTGTAAGTGTATCCACTATAGCATCATTGGTGAGTTAATTTAATACTAAAATTAAAACAAAATATTCTTTAGCAGAAATAAGATTTGAAATTAATAGCCAAAATATAATAACTATATAAAATACAAAATATACTGAAGTATTGGTTAGAATGACAGGTAATTACTATAAATTTTTAGGATATGAATTAACAGATATTGATTATTTTAAATTGTAAAATGGAGAAAAATATATTTACATAAATGATAAAACTAAATTAGGATATTCATATCTTATTTAAAACTTTTATTAGTTATAATCTAATTAAATAACAGGTTCAACAACTGTGTTCAATTAAATATATAATAATAATAATAATCCATACTAATAATTTGGATCAAATACTTTACACATATTTTATGTGTAAGAGAAAAACTATTAGGCACGGTAAATAGATTTCTATAATAGAATAAATTAAAATGGTCCTATTGAAATATAATTGTATGATATGGAATAACAAAAAGTAAATTTATAGTTTATAATATAAATAAGACTGTTTACACAAAGTCTTTTTCATATGAAAGCCAATAGTGAGGCGGCCACTAATAAAATTAAATAAATTGAATAACATAATAAAAAGTGTATATATGTGTTTTTAGAAAAAGATTAACAATAATTCATATTACAATAATAATTCAGATATATATCTTTAGTATACGCGTATGGAAATAAAAATTCTAAAATTATTTAAAATGAAACTGAAAAGGTGTGTAGTTATGTGTGTTAATTAAAACTAAATAATAAAGATTTTGCGTTATTAACATTAAATAGAAATGAAATTTATAATTAGAATAATAATATATTTGTTTGGAATGAGTAAACAACTAATACAAATTAGTTATAATTTGAATTCAAAATAATTAAAACATTATACGATGGAAGAAGAATTGAAGTTGAACCTGATGAAATGAATTTTCTATTATTGAAGTTGTATGTTAAGGATGAGATTGATTGAGAGTATATTTTTCTTAATCAATTAAAAGATGGAAGAGTTAAAAAATAAAGCAATAGATGTTGGGAATAATATGATAGATCAGCGTGTTAGTCCGTCATATTAACCAGCAGCAAAAGAAGCATTATAAACATTAGGAAATTTAGGTAAATTAAGAGATGAGTATGACTAATTAGGTAGAACTATTAAACCAAGTTAAGGTAGTTTGTAACCTATTAAGAAATTAACCGGTTGGTAGAAGTTTAAAGCAGGAGCGGGTCGTATTTGGAACGTTGTAAAGAAACCATTAACAAATATTATTGGGAAATTACCATTTGGAAATTAGGTAGGTAAAATTGTAGAAGGAGGATAGGGATTATTAGATCACTTTAAAGGTAAGAAGTGAAAATTGAGATTATTTTTTCTGAAATCATAAAATGAATACGGGAACAGTGATGGTGTAGAAACCATTGTTTAATACAATTAAGGCAGACTCTATTATTAATGGACTTAATTTAATACAATTTGATGATGATCAAATTTAATTTAATAATTATTCAGACAAAGATAAGAAGAACTTTATAAATACTAAAACAGGATAGACAAATTTTCTGATAGATGTTAGTTAGTTAGAAGGAAAGGAAATAAAAGATTTCACAATTAATAATTTGACAAGTACGAAAATAAATTTAAATAGTAGAGATGTTGGAGTATAGTTGGGAGAATTATTTCATGGAATGCAATTGAATACATCAAGATTGAATAATATGGATACCACAATATAATTGGTTAGAAGTTAAATTGATGTACACACTTTTGATATTGATGCATTAAAAAGTAGAGTTCAGACACATTAAACTAAAATAGATGAACTGAAGGTGTTGTAGGAAAATTAAATATTAATAAATTAGAATTTTGAATAAAGATTTGGTCCTTTAGAATAGTATATGATTGATTAGAATATTATTAACTAAAACCTTATAACTGAAATGAATAATATAAATACTAAAATAATTGAGTATGATTAGAATTTCAAATACAGTGGTGGGCCCTCGAAATGCTTTTTTGAATTAGGAAGAAGAATGAAGTTTATTATTTGAATCTTACTTATATCACTGCCCGGCTCAATAATGAGTGTGTTCTCCCTCCTCATCAATACACTCATTAACTCTATTTACTATTGATTTGTAAAGTGCTTCAATCACATCAAGGCCTGGTTGAGCCTTGGATAGCTGTGCTACAATAATTAACGTATATAACTCTGTATATACTTCAATAATAAGTTTCAACTTTACCTAACGTTGTATAATTTAACAATCAAGAAAATTGATTTCTCATTATGAAATGGAAGTGGAAGATCATAAGTAAAATAACTGTTGTTTTAGAGTAGCATCAATATATTATTTAATGCTGGGCCCGACTAACCCACTTGATTCCATTCTTCAAGAAACAAAAATGCATTCATTATTTGAATATTGAGAATGAAAGCGACTGTAACTACCTGAATTATAATTCTAATTAAGCGAAGTACCAATACTTCATCTTGAGCTCCCGGTTGAGATTGAAAGAAAAAGTCCTCCATTGTTTTTCGTGATTAAGAAATACCTAAAATCGTTCAGATTGACCCAGTTGAAGATGAACACCGAGGTCCTCTGCAGGTCCAGTGCTTGCGCTACTAGTTATAAATTACATATTGCGTCCGTATACCAATCATTGGATCCTCTTATTCTTTTCTCCAATCAGGCTTAACTACCATATATTTTCGAGATAAAATCTTTCATAAATTAGTTTTGTTGACTAAAACGTAGAAATTACACAGGGACATCTTAAACAAGTGATATAACTAGTTCAGATTGGTACAATATTTTATGAATTCTTCCGTTGGACCCAGAAATGAAGAGAATACAAACGCTTCAGAACTGCCTAAGTTTGTTAAGTGAATTAGTTGACCTTCCCTAAACATCTTCTACCGCGTTTATTTTTGTCATTGCCGTCCTTTTATTGCATGTGGTAATTTCTATTTTTCCTTTTTGGAATATTAAATACCGACTTTGAATAGTCGATTATGGTCTAATACGATCGAAATCATATTTTTGGCCCTCTTGTGTTAATGAGTAGTTCATGAATAATCTCCAACTTGAGATTATTTATTGGAATTTGTCATCCGCATTAGAAGTGGCAAAATATTTTAATATATAATTACTCACATAGTAAACAAGAAAAAGCAATTCCACCTCCCATAACTGTATTAGACAGAAATAAATAATAAGATAGTAGATAAGTTGACTAATCATTAAGATAGATTAGATGTGATTGGTCCTTAAGTGAGAAAGATTAGTGATAATTATTTAACAAGTTCAGATATTTCAAATATGGCAACCAACAGTGATGTGCTTGGTTTAAGTATTGGAATTACGGTTGTTGGGTTAGATGCAATTAGTGCGACAGGTATTGCATTAAGTGCAATGTCAACAGCGGGTGCGGCGGCGGCCACAGGAGCGGCAAATAGTAGTGCGATTGGTGCGTTATAAACTTAAGTGACTGAATTAAGAACTGAAGGAGGAATGTTAAAAGGTGATATGGAAGCAACTAAAGTGGATGTTTAAACTGTTAAAGCAGATGCGGTTACCACAAAGTCAGCATTTACTAAATTTGTCGGATCAACTGAATTATAGTTAGGAACATTGTAAGGTTAAGTGACTGATATTTATGCGAATAAAGCAAATAAAGAAGATGTATATAATAAGGGTGAAATTGATGCCCATTTTGAAACGTAGGATGTGACTAATTAAACTGTAAATTTGAGTTTGGGAAATTTAGGTATTTTGAAAGCAAATGTATAAGATGTTTATGATAAAAATAGTAATGATTAGTAATTGAGTTTAAAGGCGAATTCGGCGGATGTTTATAGTAAGACTCAAATAATTACGAATTATTATGATAAGATAGATTGTGGTACAATGTTTTAACTTAAATCGGATAGTGATATAATTCTGAATAATATGATGAGTCTAATAAACAATTTAGATGAGACGAAGGTTAATGTAGCCGACGTTTATACGAATATTTAGGTAGATACTAAATTATAGACATAAAATGATCTCATAAATACTAAAGCAAATATTATGGATGTTTATACAAAAGTTTAGATTGATTTATAATAATAAACTTAAGACACTTTAATTGGTACTAAGGCAAATGTAGTTGATGTATATACAAAGACTTAGATTGATTCTTAATAAAAAGTACAGAATGATGCAATAACTTTGATTTAAACAAAAGATTCTGTATAAGATAATGACATCGCAAATATGAAAATTGATGTCTCAAATAATAACACTAATGTTTAGAATTGTATGATCAAAGTCACAGAGAATACAAATGATATAAAAGTAATCAAATCAGATATAGTTACTCTGAAAAATAGTAGTAATAATATACCAGGTCTCTCTAATAGATTAACAACTTTAGAGAATTAATATTTGGATTAGAATATTATAGTTAACGGAACAAAAAATTATTTGGAATAAACTCTCATTCCTGAACAAACAACTTAGAATAATAATATATCAACTTTATAAATATAGATGTCATCTGTAATAGGTGTGAACAATGATTAGGCATCAAGATTGTCAACAATAGAAAACTCTATATCAAGTGATTAGACTATAAATAACTAATCGTTTACTCTGTTTGGTTTAACTTTCAAATTTGGAAAGGTGGATGTCGGTTCAGGTTTAGGATAAAAGTATGTGACGTTTGTTATTCCTTTTAAATATGTCGCAATCGTTGCTTTAGTTACACCATGGGGTAATAGTAACGACGGAAGTGGTTGCGATACAGGTTAAGGAACAGCAGATGTAAACGGTGTAACAGTTACAGCAGATTATGCAAATTCAGGTGGTAATAACACTAATACTTATTCATGGTTGGTTATTGGTATGTGAATATGAAAGGTTTGATTATTTTTTCCTTATTCTTTATTTCCGTTATGATGAATAGGATATATGACGTTCGATCAATTGCGACCCTCAAAATAACATATACGCACAACACGCATAATATATGAATATTCAGACAATGTTATTCAGAATAAGATATTCAGACAAAAATATTCCAAAAACGTATTCCGAAAATATATTCAGACAAATCAAATCCTTTAGGGAAAACAATTAGTGTAAAATAAATCAAATCGTGCGGGTTGGGCGTTATAGTGTGATTATAGTGTGGGGCCGTGGGGGTGTGATCCTTTGCGGCGGTGCCCCGATGCGGTTTTCCATTTTGGCTGTCGTGATTGATCGAACGTCATATATCCTATTCATCATTAGTATAATAATAATTTTAATCCAGTCAGCTATGAAGCAGGACAGTATTAATAGCACCTTCAAAATGCATTAATAATGCTTTAGCTGCTGATTTTCAACCAGAAATTGATTACAAATAGAATTATTGATAAGATACAAAAAGATAATAAACTATTTAAAACCAGATATAGTAACAGTTAATGGAATTATGTTCATTTCTAGTAATAATTATAAAGTATAATAATAATTAGACACTTAAAAGACAAAATCAAAAATTTACTAAATATTATAAATATTTCAATTTAATTGATTTACAAGCTCACTAACATAATACTAAATGATTGGGATATTAGTAAAATAGATAATATGATTTTTAATAGAGGTTGTGTTCGAAAATCATATAGTGTCCAACAGTAATATTTTTTGGTCTTTTTTGGATTCGGGAGGTGGCATTTAAGTGAAGTTGTGTATTTACACCAGATCGATATAATGAAGTACTAGATTTTTTAGTTTCACACTATTTCAAAATATTGTTTTTTAGGCATTTGTTGCAGTTCAACTACAACTGAAGTATATCTGTAGCGTCTATATTTAATTGGTTATTAATGTTTGGCAATGCCATATTAGATTAAGAATTACTACTATAGACCTCGAGATATTTAGTAATTTTAGTGTTTTTGAATATTAACGAAATATATTTTCACGAGTATCATCATCCCCCATCAGATGGATTTTTCCGCTGATCCAGAAAATATTCATCTTTTTGCTTAGTTTTATGAACCGTTAATTTTAGCACTTAAAATTATTTTTAATATTTCTACGGCTCCTCAAATATTGCAAAAACTGATAAAAGTTATTTGTTGAATAGCCGAATAATTTTTATTGTAACGCTTCTCTAAATACTACCTATTCTAAATACAATTAATTATGGCTGAACAAAGTTAGGATCCTTCATATTTTTACCTAGCATTAAAAACTATAATTTTGTACTTCTAAAGTTCAAACATATTAAGATTAAATTTAATATCATATTTATATTCTATGTTATATAAATATGCTGCTTGAAAAATATTGCTCCACTACACAAAAATTTCAAATGAATTGATATTCCAATGTTGTCTCCTTTTAAGTGATGCCATCAACAAATGCAAATAATATATGTTTAATTAGTAAAAAATTGATCAAATGAATGTCGCTGAACGTGTATGAATATTTTTAGGAATATCATTATCGAAAATTAATACTTATGTGAAAGAACATACAAAGAAGAGTAATTTGTATGGCTATATAATTATTATGTTGATATTATATTTACTAATCTTGCTAGTTAATATAAATGATTATCAAGCTTATTATGCTTATATTATGCTTGTAATAATACTGAATAATTTACTTTAAGCAGAAGTTGAAAAAAGTTAATCTGATAATATAATATTCTTGTTTTGTTCTTAGTAATAATATTTATAATAATGAGTTGATAATATTATTATATTATTTAATAAGATAAGAGTAGTAAGTGTATGTAACTGAAGTGGATACAATATATATTTTTAAATTATGTTACTATATGTGTTTCGTCCACTAAGTGGTCCAAAACAACGTTTTTGGCTTTTCTATGTTTTGACACTATATCCAATCTATTTTAAATATAATGAAGTTCTGCGAATTATATGAACCCACTCCGCAACTATGAATTAGTTAAGAAATAAAAGCCTAAACATAGAATGATAAATTAAATGGTAAAATTATAATAATGTTTATAAAATACGTAAAGCTCACTTATTTAATCAGTAAGCTATATATTTATAGACTATAATCATGACTATTATTTTAAGTTAAAATTTTTAAATTTTGGAAGGTATGCGATAAATGTAATACACCAAAGTAAATATTTTGTTAATGCTACGTTCAGAATATCACAAAGCTGTTATAATTTAAGTATTTATTTCATGAAAATACAAATTTGTTAAATTTCAGCAACTTACGTCTATAGACTAGTACTTTGATAACTATTTAAAAATTACAATATTTTAACTAGTAAAATTCTGGCTATCTGGTATATGTTAACAAAGATTGGGTTTTATTTTTCAGATTTTAAGATATTTGACGAACAAATGGAACGCATGAGCTCTGGTGTTAGCTTATTACAGTTACGTTATATAGAACGATGTAAAAGCAGTTTGTATTCTTAAAGATTATAACGTAATTTTTCAAATCCTTATTCTTCAGAAATCATCATATTTATGTTCTTGTTGAAAACAATGGTAATATGTGTTATATACAGTGAATTAAAAAATTTGTGTTATTATAACTGCAATTATTTTAATAAACAATAGATTTTGGATTAAGTGTATAAATATAAAATGGAATAAAAATATTTTGACACCTTTTCACTTCGGCCACTTAGTGGATGAAACACATAAAGTGGACACTGTTTGATGTTCGAACACAACCTCTAATATAATATTATTATTCTTGAAATGAAGTAAAATGTCAGCTCCATTCAACTCAAAGACATCAACTTAAGTTTAAATTTAGTTTTAAACTGCGGAGGCTTCTCAAAATGCACTCAATATAATATTTATTACTTCTTTGAGAATAATGAAACTGAACTAAAATATAATTTGTTCAAGTAAAGAAAATTAAGTAATAAATTAGTTTGAAATAATTGTTCTGAATGTATATCAGTAGTAAATAAACAACATATTCCGTCTAGCGCAGCAGTACCTCCAGATTGAATTTAATAATATATTATTTAGTCTGATTTAAAAATGAATGTTGCAAGTTGAAGCTTCAAAACTCTTTAATAGTTACCAAAATGAAATTTTTACTTTATTAAGTAGTGCGGTAATGACCAACGATGACAAAAGTTTTTGTTATTCAATATTTCCAAAAATGATACTGTTTAGTGATTAGATATATTTAAGTTTCAAACAGAGTAAATAAAAACTCCCAAATAATTATATCTATATAAATATATGAGTTATCACTTCATAAAATTATATGATACGAATACGAAAATTTTCCACCTCGAATACATATGTTAAATGAGTCGTTTTATAAATGAATATAACACATGTATAAATTTTTCATATTATTTTCAAATCAAATCAGACCATATAAACGAACAGGTTCAAGGCTCATCAGGAAAGTTTTCTTTTTTACAAGGATTTTTGATTTAAAAGTTTTATTTCGCCCTAGACTTGGAATCGATTTATCCTGTTTAGATTCTATTCCATTGATTGGTCTACTCAAAAATTATAATATGATAATACATATAAATTAAAAGCGGCGCTTCTTCTAGATGAAGGAGCATACCTTTGATGCCCTCAAAGGTTTAGAACACGATACTGATCCAGTATAAAAGAAAGTTAAGTGAGTGAGATATATAAATTAAAAATATGTTAAAAACCTATCACAAAACGATGCGTTCGATTCCTTCCCAGTCTTTATCGTTGTATTGGCCGACAATTTGGGCTCCAAGAGTTCCGAATTTGAACTGCATTTCCGTTTTCGGGTTCTTTGTGATTATTATTTTCTCTCCGTTTTTGAGCTTTTGCTTCAGTTCCGATAGTTTTTTTGTGGATTTCGAGCGGTTTTGGCGGTTCTGGCTCTTTCTTCACTTCTTTTGGCGGTTCTTTTACTATTTTTTAAGCTGGTTTTTGGGCTGTTTTCTCTTCTTTAACGGCTATAGGAGCTGTTTTCACTGTAGCTTCTTTTTCAACTTATATGACTTTTGCAGGCTATTGAGGTTTTGGAACAACTATTTGGGCTTCAAGCAGTCTCTTCTGAGCTAATTCCTATTATTCGAGCGTTTTTTGCATTTGAATCATCTGCATCTGCTGCATGTACTACTGATTCATAATTTCAATTTACTATTAACTGAGCGGTTATTGGAATATTGAGAAAACAGCGTTTTACGGGTTCAGGAGATGAGCGTGCTCAAACACCTCAGATCTGTATGCGACGAAGCAGATCTCGAACCTTGTACCATGAATGATGGTTATGTTCTGAATCAGCTTCCCGTCCCTATTGTAGAGATAGTTAGCTGGCTTCTTGAACTCGGCGGTTAAGGTCGTGTCTGATATCATAATCTGTATTTTATGACTTATCCTGAAGTAGGACACAGCGCTTTTGATATCGTCCAACGAGTTTACGTACTGATTCACGGTCACGTATTCATCTTGGGATTTACAAATTGTTTGCTGCTACTGCATAATATCGTCACACTTAGAAAACAGCTTGTTCAATATAGAGTTACCATTTGTCTTCTCAATTTCAACAGATAAACCAGGTGGGTAAAGTTCCAATAAAGACTCGTATAGCCGGACTGGGTATTGAATTATGAACTATTTTAGATAATTTTATAATATGTGTTTGCTTGTTGTATATCAGTGTTTTTATTGTCATTATAATTTTCCACTTCAGGGTTCTTACTCTATTTACTAAATTTGTACGTTTTAAGAAATATAATGAAGAAAATATGTTAAGCTAAATATAAGACGCGTATACTAAAATGAATTAATTATTTTTACGGAAATAAAATATTAAAATTATTAATACATGTGAAAAAGGAAAATATAAAATCATTCTTCTGAAGGAAAGAAGTATCATATCACTGAATAATATATCACCGTTATTCAACTTATGCTACTGATATTATATTGCTGCTTGCAAAGTTTTAAATATTAACTTATCTCGTGGAATATTAAAAATATAGTCCAACAGTTTCTTGACTAGAAGGGATTCGAACCAAATATATGATGATTCAATGCTTTCAGCTTATAACAACTTCAATTAAGGGCGCTTGATCTCCCAAAGATCTGTGTTCTTAATTTTGTTTTTTATTCTTACACATGTATTCTTACCGAACAAAAAATCGCGGAGGAAATATTTTATACATCGCTGACTATAATACACTCAGACTCAATAAAGCGAAAAGCTGTACTTAATTGATGTAGCTTATTTTCGTCTCTTTAAAGTTATGAAAATGCTTCAATTTAATCCAATATTTTGATATTGTTCAATGGTTATTGTATTGAAAGCTATGTTAACATTTATAACAAGAGAATAAATCTAGATGCCCAAGTATAGAGTGTTATTATATATAGTATCTGGTCTAAGAGAATAAATATTAATTTGCAGTCCGAAAAAGGGTTCACGAAATTAAGGAATAAAATGTAACAACAAATAATTTAAATCAACCAAGACAATATGGATAAATTATATCATTTTGTATAATAATACTATTATTTATATTATGATATATACTAATAGTGAAATAAATTCGAAAACCGTCCAGGAAATGTTTAATTATTTCTTAACATTTAGTAACAATTTGTTGTTTAATAAGGAAATATATATAAAAGCTCTGGTCTAGAAATATTTATAGAATAGTCTCTAGTGTATATAATTAAAGCTTTATCGCACCAGACCGTTAATCTGAATTAATAGTGAATTTCAAGAAATATAGTGAAAAATGTCGATGTATGAAGTGAAACAATTAAACATTAAAAAATGAATAAAATATAACTATGTTATATACTGTTGATATACATTAATATTTTTTAATATTAGCCTCCCACATCAATTATATCAAAGAATTTATAACCCGGTCCGGCTATGTATGATACATGTATAATGTTTTTAGATTTTTCATAAACTATAGAGGCCATATGTCAGCAACACTTGTTTCAGAGACATTTAATTCTGTGAGTTATGTGCAAAATTTGAGATGTTCAATATTTTAAAGCTATTTATTATAACCTAAATTTAAACTTTACAAATCTACGAAGTTAGAAAGATATGAAATTTCTTTAAGATTGTTCGACGATAAATATAATACTTTCAAACCGAGTAGCTGATGAGGGATAGTTTGTAGATCTGTGGTTTCTGATCCAGACAAATTTAAAATCTCTAATTTAGGTGAGTGTTATAACCCAGATTTATCTATAAGTTTGTTATAACCGAGTAATAATTCTATTAAATTCGGCAAAGCTAGTGTGTATGAAGTTATTCTAGTTTGTTATAAATATAAGTGAGTTAAATCTGGAAGATTAAAGCACTGAAATATCTTCTATATTGTTACAACTTAAATCGAGTATTTTCAGATTTTTAAGTTTCGAAATACTTGAAATATCAGATATTTAGTTTTATGAGAGGTTTAGTTCAGCTAGGTATATTAAATCAGTAAAAGATAAAAGCACTGAAATATCATCGATACAGTTACTTCCTAAATTGATCTTCTTCAGGTTTTTGAGTTTGGAAATGCTGAAAATATCAGATATTTTATTGCCTGAAAGGTTTAGTTGGGTTAGATTAGTGAGGAATGACAGAAGATAACAATATTCTATCTTTATCATATTGAATATAAATTCTTTAGTTTGCTACACGAATTATTAATTAAAGGAAAGCAAATTCCTATTTGACGCATCTTCCCACACTTCTGGTGGAGCATCCATTTCCAAAAGATTCTTCATTTGCTCTGAATCAAGTATTTCTAGTTATTTGGAAGAGCTAAAGTGGCTCAGCAGGTCTTCTTTACTTTCGATAGCATGATTAAGTTGCATGATAACTGATTGGGAGTGGAAATGTTATATCATTTGTTATTGTGATAATTTGAATCCTTTACTACATTACCTCGAATACTGACCCACATTACAATATTCAATATTTATGATTAAAAGGGCCTATAACTGAACTGTGGGGTCTGTAGCTGAAACAATTTAATATTCAATTGATTAAATAATATTGATTTTTATCTTATCAGTCTAATATCATAAATGAATATTTATCAGATTCACTTCATTAATCTGTGTTAGAGTTCTGAATGAACTGCGCCCATATTTCAATCTTCGTGTTTACAGCTCTAATCTGCTCGTTTATGTTTAAGTTAATGTATTCTTTCTGGCGAGACATTGACTCTCTGAACTTTGAAATTTTGTTCATATCTTAGATTTTGCTGATTTACTTGTGAGAACTGTGAACTGAGAGTATTTTGCTGTAGAACTTGAGCTCGTCTGGTGTCGGTACTTTTTGATCTGAAAAGTCATATTATGAAAAATTCTACTGGTGCTTAAGTGTATCTACATTAGTAATTTTGTTACAGCTAAAATCCAAGTCTTCTAATTAAGTCAACTTAGACAAAGGAGAAACATCTATAATGCATGCCTAATTTGCATAAATACATTGTAGTTAATATAAGTGCTACAGTGGATGCAGATCAACAACTTTAGTACTATTCATGTATAATGCTTTTAGATTTTTCATAAATTGAAGAGGCCATATGTCAGAAATACTTGTTACATAGATAGTTAATAATGTAAGTTAAGTACAGAATTTAAGAGGTCCAATATTTTAAAGCTATTTATTATGACATAAATATAAAATTTACAAATCTACGAAGTTAGAAAGATATGAAATTTCTTTAAGATTGTTCTCTGATAAATATAATTTTTTCAAACCGAATAGCTGATGAGGGATAGTTTGTAGATCTGTGGTTTCTGATCCAGACAAATTTAAAATCTCTAATTTAGGTGAGTGTTATAACCCAGATTTATCTATAAGTTTGTTAGAACCGAGTGATAATTCTATTAAATTTGGCAAAGTTAGAGTGTAGGAACTTAATTTATTATAAGTTAAATGTAAGTGAGTTAAATCAGGAAGAGATTAAAGCGCTTTAATATTTTCGATGCTATTATAACTTAAATTGAGTTCTTTCAGGTTTTTGAGTTTGGAAATGCTGAAAATATCAGATATTTTATTGCCTGAAAGGTTTAGTTGGGTTAGATTAGTGAGGAATGATACGAGATGGAAATATTGTATCTTTCTATCGAATGCAAATTATTTAGTTTCTTACACGAATTCTTAATTAAAGGAAAGCAAATTCCTATTTGAAGCATCTTCCCACACTTCTGAAAGAATATTCATTTCCAAAAGTTTCTCCATTTGCTCTGAATTAACTATTTCTAGTTTTTAGGAAGAACCAAAATAACTCAGCAGGTCTTCCTTACTTCTGATTACATGATTTGGTTTCATTTCAACTGATTGGGAGTGGAAATGTTATAACATTATGTATAAATATTTATAAATGAGTAGATGAAGAATCAAATTGAACACATAGCATTAACAAATATGATCTAAGACAATCCGCGCAAATCAGCTCGTCCTATGATAGGACTCCAATCATGACTAAAATGGATAGCAGCAATATTTTAGTTGTCTCCAAATCCAATTTCTACCTTGTTTGAAAGTATAAATATAATTATTCGATCTATAGCCCATAAAATTAATAATAGCTATATATTAAATCATGTAGACAATGTTGACAATATGCCCATGGCGGACTAATTCCAAAATTCTTGTGATTAATCTAAATTAGCTTGGGATCTATTTACTAAGTTCTCGACACCAGAAATTCATGATCACATAAGGACATGCACTAACGAGAAACTTAAAATTCGGTACAATAAATAAGAGGCATTTACTGCTACTGAATTTAACACTTGGTTCTAAATATTAATGGTGATGATGTGGTGATCTCCACGTTCTGCCATGACTGATCACTGGAGTAACAATCCCGTGTTTGGAAATTAATTCATCAAATCTATGATGACAAGTGACGCCTGGTTTGAAATCTATCGCAATCTGTAGTATGACGGTATTCATAGAATCAAATGGTTAACAGATACTATTCAAGCAGCTTTTAATAAATCATTTGCTGAAGACATCGATATCTCTGAGAAATCTGATTTTTGCATGGATGAAACTCTCATACATTATTTAGGTTGGCTTGACTTCAGTTAATACTTACCTGATAAACCGCATCCGTTTGGATTACTTGTTCTTGCCTTAGCTAAGTCCAGATTTATTGTAAAATTTGAACTTTACACAGGAAAAAGAGGAGAAAAAAGATCAAATCAACTCTGTGATCTCATGTATCGATTTATGACGAGCATAAATACAACTGGAATTCCAAAGAAGACATTTTATGCTGACAATTACTACTACTCTTCATTCGCAGTTTGCTCCAAGAATCGTGCCCCATCTTATTATTTTTATGAACATATTCATTTACTAATTATTTTTCTGAATAGGTCTAGCCCTGATTAAGGGTTAATATTCCACTTTTATATATTAGCATTAAATATATTCGACAGGTCGTTTAGTGGTGAATTTTACTAGATTGAAATTGTTAAATAAATTCACTCATCGTGTCTCTTCCGCCTTTTGAGCTAATCATCTATGTTGTACTATGGGTTTTTAAGTGTCATATTTTAACCTAGTTCATACATCTTTAGAAATCTCATAATTTCATGACGTCCATTCATATTTTATTCACTGTATATTTTCATTATATAGTTTTATTCGTACACAGGTACAGGTCCTAAGCGCAGGTCTTGATCCGGCTCTTCTAAATCAATTACTTCAAATTTTTGCATCTGTGGGACTACATCAATCACCGGTCTAGGAGCTAACTACTGTTTGTTGGAAATTAAATCTGGATCCAATATTAACATTAATTATTTATATGTATTTATTGAATAGATTGAACTTACACACTCCTGTAAGTATGCTTCTTGTTACTATTTGTCTTCATATTTTTACTAATAAAAGTAAATTATGTGAGGACACAAGGATTAAGTACATTATCTTATTTTGCAAGTGCACTTTTAATATTTTGCTTCAACAATATTTGAAAATGTCATGATTGTAATATTATCTAATTTAATTATAAATTAATCGTTTTCTATAATATGTGAATATTTAGTTGCTACAAGTTATTATTCTAAATAAAACTAATACACATGATCAACAAATTAATTTAAAAATCTAAACATGTTCTTTGAATTGAATTTAAAGTGATTGCTGATTTTTTATTTGTATCTGTAATTTGTATTTGAAAGTGCTTTAAACATGTCAAAAACAGTTGAATATTTTGATAAGTTACTTTTCACCATATTATTCAAATTTTCTAGCTAACTAGTTGCAACAATGCAAATGCTATTCCTATAATATTTGCTTCTGCATCTTGTTCAGGCAAGCCGTGTAGTAGTTAGCGTATGTTAGTAATCATTTGTTGATTCTGTTGGAAAGAAGTGGTATGTATTAATATTGCTGTTTATCGAGTATTATGCATTATTGAAAATATTAACTAAATCTAATACCGAATTTAGTTGCTATAAACGGATTCACTACATTCTGAAGAAAAATAGCAGTAATATAAATGCTAATAAATGCATATTATACTACTTTATACTACATATACTACATATACTACATATATTACAACGAGCGGGAACTGAACCCTATTAGCTTGAGCTATGCTGATGATGGTCGATACTCTTTGGCCATGGCGGTATATTGGATTTTTGATGTTTATTGGGGAAGAAGTACCAGATCGTAAAGTTCACCACTAGGGGAATTTTCAATATATTCACTGCCGATCTTATTGTATGACAAGGAGAAGATATACATTGTAAAATTGAATTTATACATTTATATAACTCAAATAGTAATGAAGAATAAATATTAATACTTTTATCAATTTCACTCCTACTACTAATTTATCTTTTTCTTCTTGTTGTATTGTTAAAACTTTGGCGAGTTCTGTTTTTATTATTTTCATTGTATATAAGCATTTCCTCGTTCTTTCTATTTTTCGTTGTTTTATGCACTTATTAAAATTAGTTATCAATGTTTTTCAATCACAAACGTAAAGATTCCTCTTTAACTATTTGATATAATAGTGTTCACCAATCATTCGAATTGCAATCTGACTTATATATTTTATTTACCACAGTTCTTCGAAACTGAGAATTCATAAATATTTTCTAAAATTTTTGACAGACATTATTTAATGTCTTTTATTTACTGCTAATGTACGATATAACTATTTTCTTGACAGTTTTAGTTTTTTACAAACTGCTTTGTCCTTGAAGCCCTATTTTCATCATGAGCTACTGTGGGTTTCAAAATCAAAAAGAATTAATTTTGGAGCTCATTTGGAGTGAAATAAATTTGTAAATATATATTACAATATACTATGGTAACTTCAACCGTACAGTTTATTTCAACTCAGTTTCTTGCTCGAATTATAGAAGCAAAAAATGACGATTTTAGGCCAAAACAGCCCAAAATCAGAAAAAATCTGGTGCTCAAAAATTCATGGAATACTACTTACTACCTCTGTATTCATCTGTTAAATCAGTTCAATTTTCTAAAGAAGAACTCGTCCGAACTTGACAATTTTTAATTATGAAATTTATTTATGAAATTTTTTAATACTCACCAAACTTAGTTAAAGTCTCGTTGTTCGCACAACATATAACAAAGTGAACTTACATTATTAAAAATTCTAAAGAAGGACAACTTTATAGCTTATATTAAATTTTATGAAATTAGACTGGAACATAATAATTAATTTTAGAACAGAGTCTGCATCTATATCACCAAGCTTAATATTCTTTGTTAGTTTGAAATATTATTTCAATTTTTATTGTCAAAATTATAATTAAAATCGAGTTACTAGCAGAGGTGGGTTTTATATTTATATTTTTATAATATCTTTGACCTATTTTGAATATGGTTAATGTAAATTACAGCGCATTACTTCTTATTCATTAGTGTATCGGAATAAATAACTACAAAAATAGTATGTTAGAATTTTTGAAACAGAAAAATATATTAAATTAATATATTAATATATTAAAATAGAAACAGAAAAATAATAGTAATATCGTGTCGTTCAATTCTTCAGTACATATCATTAAATATATATCTCACTTCCTCGAGACGGCACAAACAGATTCATTAAATATATGCTCTTATTGTCCTATACTTCATTGTATTCTGTTGGGACAATGAAAAACCTTATTGTGCAATAAAAAATGGACAATGGATGGCTATAGTAAATATCAAGTAAAATTAAATATTAATTGTTTTGGTATTTTTGGTTTTTGGCCTTTTAACTCGATTTTCTTGTGTATATTGCAAGTTAGGCGCTGACTCTACAAATAGAACATAAATAGTTTATTTGTCATTTCATGTGCAGATATTTTGAGATCTCATATTCATCAACTCTATTCGTAGCCCCCTTATAAATATACCAATAAACAAAACAATAAAGTTCACATTCTCTTCCGGATTTGAACGGAGAGCCACGAGTTCTGGCTGAGAACGGTCGCCCACGCGGCGAAAATCGAGAAAACGACCGTAAAAATCATCGCCCTGTTCATTCTTTAAGAGGCGTTTTCGAGCTCGCGAACGCGTTCCTTCGCGTAATCTTATTCAGATATAACGGCCTGAGAGAGTAGGTTGGCTTAGTTGGCGGCCTCGAACTTGTCATCGAAGTTGTGCACCACTATGGTTTGCTCCATCTCAATGAACACATCGCGCGAAATGTTTTGCTGAGTGGATTCTGCTGCGGTGAAACAGAGTTTGTGAATTCCTGAACGGAAGGCGGTGTGAGAGACTGAATCATTGGCATTTACCCCACGCTGGTAATTCGGAGTCTAATCCGGCTCTAGCAGCGAAAAATTCACGTAGGGCTGCGTTTAAAGCTACGAGGCGCCGAAAGTGAGGTAAATCTTAGCTCCACGAGGCACATCCTCGTCAAAACAAAACGTCTTGCCCTGCTATAGCTTAAACTCTATCTAAAACGAAAGGAAATACAACATTGATAGAGGTGGAATGGAGTGGACAACATATCATATAATTACATAAATGTTCACTTCGATAAATCCAGCTCCTCAGCACATAAATATGATTGGGACAACTTCGCATTCTTGGTGTGCTAGTCAAAACTGAACGAATCTCCAATCACACTCGCAACTGCACTCGCACGGGTCGATAATGGCAGTGTAAGCTCAACCACCTCCATCCACTAGTTCTTTATATTCAAAGTAGCAAATATTTCATCTTTTATGTTGGAAAGATCGGTTAAAATATTTAACAATTGTTTATGACTCAATTTGCTTACATTTTCTTGTGTTAATTCCAGTGATTCGAAAGAAAAGTTTAAATGTTACTAATTTTTCAGGGAAACTCGTTTGATCAAATCAATTGACAACTATACAGATGTTTTAATCAACATCAATTTATCTATTTTCGACAGAAGTTATCCGAAACTAGAGTATATCAAACCTATTTTCGTTCCAGGAACTCTATATAAATAATCGTCATTCGGAAGCTCATCTAATGAAATTATATCAGACTTAGTTTGTTTCGGTCTAATTCTATACGATGGCGGTGGTATATGAATGCTGTTCTCCACTATGCTTGATTCAATATTAAATTTTGGTTTAATTGCGTAAATTTTGTACATTAGTTCGGAGTGGAAGTGGAAATATTAAATATAGTGATATATAAACGATATGTAATGAAATTATGATGTTTGGTATAAATAGAATTGGAATATTCGGAAAATATATAAACCGAAAATACACAGAATAAATATTATAAATTAGTTGATTTATGAATATACGTATGCAAAATAAGTTTAAATTATAAGTACATATGTAGTTGTAAAAGAGTACATAAGATAACCATTTTTATTAGTAAGCAAACAAAGTTGAAGAGTTTTTTCAATAGGATAAATAAGTGATAAATGTATTCTGATATAAATATTATTTTTATATTAAGCTCATTGTGAACATTCAACACCGAATAGCCTTTAAAATAGTGTAGCGCTATTGTTGGTAAAAGAAATGTGGTTATTTACTAACTTTGTTAAGAACTAATTTGTCTCTAACTTTCTATTATGTATTCTTTAATTCAAGTCAGCTCGTTCATCGATCATATTGTTTAATAAAGTTATCGGTATATTAATGTTTCTTATTTTGTTTGCTAATTTTAGTAAATTTTCTCCTGATATTTCTTCCAAGTCTTCATCAAAATTTTCTTATTAAAAATGATCCGAAATCTCTTCTTAGTCGTTGTCTGAAAACCATTATTCATCATCTTCAAACATGTCTTATTCGTCTTATTCGTCTTCAAACATATCTTCACCAAGCATCTATTCTATTTCATCTAAATCATCGGACTCTAAAGTTTAGTGAGTATCATATTTTATAAAGTTTGGATGGTTTTATATTGGTGAAAAATCTTTTATTCTGTTGAATCTTAAATCTAAACTAGTGAGCATGGTTAATTTTTATAAAGGTTCCAAATAAACAATTTTATTTCTTTAGAGACTTAGCTCTTGTAAGTTGGTTAAACGTCTTAAAGCATCGATATTGCAGATAGAGCATCCCGTGATTTATAAATTAGTTAGTTATTTGAAATATTACAACGGTGTTATATCAACTTTACACTCAGAAATAGTTAATTATTTCAATTTGAAAGATTTACCAACATTCAAGCAAATGCTCTACTATTCAATAAATAGCACTTCAAGGTTTTATAGATATTAGAGAGAGCTAATATCTATATTATCATATCCAACCATTTCTAATTATTTCAGTTATGGAAACTAAGTAATATTTTGTAAAGAAGATATTTTGTTTTCATATTTATCTATATCTCTTATCTTTAAATTTTCAAGATTCGGTAACTGTATTTAGTCTAAACTCTTAAGATTGCATCGACTAAGAACTATTTCTGTCACAGTTTAGTTATTTAGATTCTATATAATAGCACATGTGATTAGAATTACTCTTTAAAGTTATTTTAGATTCTAAAAAGTTGCTAAATCAACGCAATAATTTGATATATTAATTTCTTTCAATTTTAAAAAAGTTTCTTTATTAAAACTTATTATTTATCGGTTCTCCAGTTAATTTTGTCTCACCTCAATATATGTGTCAATAGTGAGATATTCTAAACTCTCAAAGTGAAATTAGTTCAGGCTAAATAATGAACAATGGTTCAAAATCAGTTCTTTTACACAATCATTTACAAGAGAAGGAATATTGTTGCAATGGTAAAGTTCTAGTTTATATAAATCGAAAATCTAAATATTTGGCAGAATTCTTGGTTTATTTTTGTTCAGAGACTTAATAAATAAAATACCATCTTTGGGTATATAAAATAAATTGCTTAGTTTCATTTTAACTTCTTCCAGTTAATTTAAATTAAATACTTTTTATATAAACTCTAGGTTTTCAAATTTTCGTGGTAATCTAAAATTTAAAAGTGAGACTTATTATAATTACTTAACAGCATCAACCGTCCAACAATTACACAGTGATAATTTTTACATATTTTAGCACGATTACAAGTTATAAATATATTTTAAATCTGTCAATACAACATATGGAAATTTATATTCATTTTAACAATAATTATCTTCTAAAGTTAATACTTCGAGTTTAGTATAAGCTAACAAGTCGATACTATTCACATCACAATCAATAAGTGTAAGTTCTTATAATGATTTGCTGAACAGCTAAGTGTTAATATTAGTACATTTAATTAATTAAACTTTGACAAGACTTTGGATATTTTATAATGGTGCGATATCCAAGGTATACCCAGTTAAATTTATTTCTCTTATAAACTTTAGTGTTGTCATACTTTGTAAATTGAACTAATATATAATTTCTTGGAATCTTGAATTTTCACTTATAAGAACTTCAAGCTACTCTACATGAAATTAGTTTACGTCTTTTAACTCACAATCAATAAATTTTAATTCTTTTACATGTTCGTTACCAATATTTGGAATATTTTTACATTTATGAAATTCAATTTTGAATATATCGAAGAACTAAATAAATTACAACATCTAAAGTTACAGTTAATCATCTATAACTAATACCCCATCATGAGGTACGTATGATAAGTTATTTAATTACAAATTAATTTCTTTTAGTTCATTCAAATTAAACACTTTTTGTAATAACTCTAAATAATCATAATGACGAGGCATTTTAAAATAAAATGAAGAAGTTTTCTCTAGCTACTTGATTATATCAATTTTCCAGCATCCACTGACACTAATTTTTTACAGTTTTTAACATGAAGCTATGTTGTAGATATAGTTATTGATTGAGAATCCATGTAAATTAGGCTAGTTATTTTCAGCCTTTATTTTAAATTAGAACATACTTTATAAACCATTATGGTTTATTTGAAATTTTTGGTTTTAATTGGAAGATTTAAGTATTAACACTTAGAGATTCACTAGATATTGTAGATCGATTTAAGTGCAAAAACATTCCACGATAATTAATTCTATAACCGAATTATAGTTTAAATTTGTAATCATTTTTGGGCAGTTGTGTATTTCTAATTTTTTGATGTTCATATTATTTATGTAATCAATATGTTAAAGCTGATTATAGTTTTTTATAATCATACAATTATGTTAAATTTCACAAGATTATCCATTATCGTGAATTTAACAATCATTTAAACGTGTACACTTTAATATATCTAAGTTTGTAAGACCAACATTTACTAAGTCCAGCTTTTATAGTGTAGTTAAAAATTATAATGCAGAGACATCTAAAATATTGCATTAAAAATTTTCTATGTTGAGTTCTTGTAATTTGGAACATTTTGTCATATTTTAAATTTAGCTAAAATCAATTTAGCCAACACATGATATAGCTTTCAAACGGAGCACTTTCAGGTTTTCAAGATTAGATTCTTCCATTGTAATAGGTTTGTAATTATCAATGTGTTATTGCATATCAAAACCGTTCATTCGTTACACTAAACTTTTATGTATAATAATTTCCTATAATGAAGAAACCATTTTTGGGATGTTTAAAACATTTTAAAAAATCAGTTTGTCTGGAGTATTATTTAAAAGCAATTCTTAAATCTGACTTACACTTTTTTAGTTCACGCTCATTTCGCTCTCTTTTTATAATTAACTCTACAATATAACTTACTCGGAAGTTTAGTATTTTTTGGTTAATTCTATTGTGTTCTTTAAATTTTGCATCTATATGTTTGAGGTGGAAAGACATATATAACATAAATATTTACAAATATTTATGAATATTTTCAAAAGATTCTTGAATATAAGCACCTCTTGATAGAAAGGTTATGTGATATTTCATAGTTTATTATTTGTGTTATTGTACTTGGTATTGTTATATTTATACATTTAATGGACAACACCAATTTTGTATTATCATAACTCTATATTATCACTTTCACTTCATATGAGTGAAGATGTTTCTAAATTTAAATTCTCTTTCACTATTATTACAGTTGTTTGTGTATTATTAATTGCTGCAACCTGTTCTGGGCTGAATATTGGCTTGCTTGGTATTGATCCGCTTCGTTTAGAAACATACGAGAAATGTGGCGAACCCTCTGAGCAATCTGCAGCAAAAAAAGTGAAATTGATAATGGAGGATCGGCACTTGCTTTTATGTGCACTTCTTTTCTTTAATGCGTTGTGTATGACCATTCTGCCGATGTTATTGAATGTACTTTTGAGTCCTCAATTGGCTGTTCTTCTGTCGATAACTGGTATTTTGTTCTGCGGTGAGATAGTTCCTCAGGCTATTTGCAATAAATATGGTTTGTAAGTAGGAGCTTTTCTTGTTCCTCTTCTCTGGGTAATGATTTTCACAACTTTTGCTGTTATTTACCCACTGGCCCGTTTCCTGGACAAACTTCTAGGACCATCGCATATTCACTATTACGAGCGCAAATAACTTGAGTAATTAGTGCTTATGCATACAAACGAGTAAATTGATAAACAACACAATTCAGGCGATAACTCAAGCTCAAAATCAGAGGACACTAGTCATTTAGAAACAGAGGAGGCAACACAGATACAAGGAGCAATTAAAGCAGCTTCGATGACCATTAAGGATGTGCTTACTGATATAAAGGACGTTACAATGCTACCATTGGATACTGTATTTGATTAAGATATGATGAACTACTTATACGAGTGTGGGCACTCTAGAATCCCAATTTACGAGGGTAATGCGCAAAATATTATCGGCGTAATTCACGTTAAACAAATGATAATGTACCAGCCTAAACTTAAATAACAACTGAATAGAGCAAATGTGCGGTAAAATCTTGTGTTTTTTGAACCACAAACTAGAATATTCGATGCACTCAACCAATTCCAAACCGGAAAGAGCCATCTTGGCATAGTTAGAGACGAAGAATAAATTTACGGTATCGTTACACTTGAAGACCTTGTCGAATTAATATTATAAACAGAAATATTCGATGAAGAAGACAATAAAAATATATTGTTGAAAAGCGATTAATCCAATAATGACAAATAATTAAGGATATGATATCTGTCTTTGATCTTATATTTTTATTAATCACGATTTGTATTTTACATGTATATTCAATTTTTTATAAGTTTTCAATAATAATATTAATGTCAATTATAATATTAAAGTGAAATATATATTAGATAGAAAATAACTTAAATATCAATGTATTTTTTAGCCACTCCATTCATACAAATACGAAAAATATGAATGTACTGTGGTCGCCAAGCCAACTTTGATTTCAAAAAATACTAACTATTTCAAAACTATTTTTTGTATTAATTTTAACTATATATTAACTCAATGTTTAGTAGCGTCTCCTTTCTATTTTATTACTTCTTCTAACCTTTTGGGCATAGAGTCAATCAAATGATTGATGATATCTAACGAGATTTACTCCAACGCCCTCTTTACTTCTTCATTTAATAAGTCATATGTGGTACATTCTTCAGGGGAAATGTTTGACTTCAGTGGATTCCAGCAGTGAAAAAGTGGATTTAAGTCTGGACTCATTACTGGAAAGCGATAGAGCTCAATGTTGTTAGCAGTATAAAAGTTTTTCATATACTTACTAAAATGTGTCGGGGCGTTATCTTGTTGCAACTTCAAGTTATGCTATTAAGTGATGGAAGTGTAACTTGTCTGAGAACTTAAGAATTGACAATTGAATTCATGGTCGTACCGCACGGCATAAACCATAATGGACCCTTATATCTATAGCTAATCGTACTATAGATCATGCACGAAAACAGTCCATATTTTACACTTCGAGAAAATACTTCGGATTCCACTCGTCTTTAGGTGTTCTGAGCACTCTACTCGCTCGATTTGCATAGCATTTTGAGCGATACTCATCGGTATACTAAAAAGTTCTCCAATATTCAATTGGTTGTTTCAGGTTCATTCGAGCAAAGTTCAAACTTTCCAATTTATGCTTTTCGGTAAGTTTTGGCTTTATCTTAGCAACATAGAAGCTTAAACTGAATTTGGCCAGGAGACGAGATACCGTTGTTAGAGACATGGAAATTCCACGAAGGGCTTAGTATTTTTCAGCTATGATTCGTCGAGTTTCGAATCTATGGCTCTGGCGATATTTAACAACGCGAAAATCTCAGCTTAGTCAAATTTTCTGACACTATTATCGGCATGAGAAGCTTCTAGCTTGCCTGTAACTTCAAAGTGCTTAAAAATGGAATAAACAGTTTGGAGACTACATTGAAGGCAACAAGCAATGTATTTCTTGGTTGCAACAGTTTGTGATTCTGTTTCTCACATTCTCATCATTATGCGACGCTCTTGTATTGTGATCCGTCGGCTTCGTGTGTGCTTCGTCATTTGAAGGATGAAGTGAAAAAGAAATGAACCGCAGAATTAATTGAATATGTTATAATTAGCATAAATACAGTGATTTAATTTTCAAGCGCAATTATTACATAAACATTTGTTAAAATCAAAGTTGGCTCGGACACCACAGTAGAATAATAAAAATCAATTATAGAAGCTAATAAGCAAAAAATTCAATCCATATAGTCATAAATATAATAATAAGCAGATTACTAGAAAGATTTTTACGAAAATATAGTTAAACCATAAAATCGTAACTTTGAATAAAGTATAGACAATATGCTTCTAGAGATTTAAGATTAATCTAACAAAAAAGAAGATTCGAAACTATAATAATAATATAAATATGATTTATTATTGTTAATAAGTGAAATGAAGCAAATTTACGATTATAATTAGGCAATCAGTAATTAGATTATGTAAGCAAAACAGATATCAACAGATAATTTAAAACAAGCAAATGAATAATTAAAGTTAATGTAAAAGTTGAAGCAAAAATGAGTAGTGAGAGTTCTTTTCAAATAAAATAAAGATCATTTATACGGCTTCATTTTTTATTTGATGGATCTCTTCGTGTAAGATAAGAAGCATTTTTAGCCACTTATATTTATACTTTTCTAGCATCAACATTAAAATCTCCTTAAAAGTTAACTTCCATTTGAGATCGAATGTACTGTGGTTTATATTCAGCTTATTACCGATTTTCGTATTCTGCTTCCATGAATTTCATTATTTCGTCATGCTAATTCATTTCAAATGAATGGAGTGGGATAGCATTATCTTAGTTTTCATGTTAATATAAATATTATTCCACACCGCTTTTTACCAAAAATATGTCTTATTAGAATTATATAAAATCGCCGGTGGTCCGATAAACAGCTACTTTACCTTCATTATAGCGTTTGAATTCAGCTGACAGGGAGCATGCGATAAGGTAGTTGCAGGAGGAGATGGCGTACAACTACTATCCGACGAAGAATGCGTAGGTTGATTCTCAGGTGGAGTCGTCAGTCATCTTGTCGTCTGCGAATATAAAGGCCGATTTTACGTCGATTCAGGGTCGTCGTATGTCTCAGGAGGATTCTGAGATTGTGTTTTAGAACCAGAATTATCAGATTTTCTCGGTGTTTGACGGGCACGGCGGGCGCGAGTGTGCTGCCTTCTGTGCGAGCGCGTTCATAGACACCTTTTTGAACGAGGTAATCAACGTGCCGCCCAAAGCAGCCTTGTTCAACTCATTTATCTCCTGCGATAACGCGTTCTCCAGGAGGGGCCTCGACACCGTCGGCTGCACTGCCACGTGCCTCGTCCACGACATCAGAAGCAAAAAGCTGTTCATCGCGAACACTGGAGACTCGAAAACGGTCGTCGGCTTCAAAAAACTCGCCCAACCCGGAGGAAGACAAACACCCACTCTTCAAAACCAAATCGTTTTCTCCACCCTGGACCACAAACCCTCGGCCCCCTCAGAGCAAGCGCGAATTAAAAAATCGTTCCCGAACACGAGAATCGTAACCATGATGGGAATCGCGCGCGTGGACGGGCAACTATCCCTCTCAAGGGCCATCGGGGACGAGTACATGAAAATGAGCGGAATCATCCCAGACCCGGACCTGTACGAACACTCGGCCGAAAACATAGAATACGTACTGCTAGCGTGCGACGGACTCTTCGACGTGTTCTCCGTCACAGAAGTTGACGATATGGTACGCACCATGAAAACAGGAAAAAGAACCAGCCTACACAACACAAAAGCACAACTCCTAGACGCAGCACTCGCATACTTCAACGGAAACCAACCAGAAGGAGACAAACTCATGGGCGCAATCGCCGGACAACGAATTTACAAAACTAATGCGTGCGAAGACGTCTCACCCACACAAAACAAATCCAAGAAAATGAGCCAAGTTCTCACAAAACTCGCATTCTGGAAAAACTCCATGGATAATATAACTGTAATTGTCGGTTTAGTCGATTGAAAAATTATAAGAATATTAATATAAAATATGTATACTTAGCGCTATTTATAAAATAAGATAACATTCAATATAACAATACTAGTTAACAATAAACTATGATGTATTATGATTTATTATGGAATCATGAATAATCCGATGAATACGGATAATGCAAATATAAAAAAATAAAAAGAAAACACATCATAATCAAAATAAATAAATGACAAAAAGAAAATATATAATACTGAATTATGAATTAAAATGAACTTGCTATTAAAAAGAGAAATATAACTTTATCTAAAAACAAAAGCTCAAAATATTTTAAAGGAATATTTAAATATTAAAAACACAATAAGATAAAACAAAATCTGATTTTAAATATTCAACTAATGTAAAAACTAATTTTCTACAAAAAAGATCTAAAATGTCTCTTAAAAAATCATAGTAAAAAACTAATTAAACCGCTACACATATACGTAATATTATTAATATTATGTATATATGTTCACATTGCATACCATAGAATAAAGTAAAATAGTTACTTGATATTAAAAAAGATGTTAAATCACACATAGTAAATACATAAAAGCTGTTACATAAATGAGGAAGCAGAATCACTTAGATTGGAAAAAAGATGAAAACCATTTTAATAAACTGGAAATTCACTAACCACGAGAATTATTAAAATATATATTATTTTTACTTAGCTATAGTAAAATAACTAGTATATACCTATTTATTGCGTTTAGATGTATTGTTGGATTGTTGCTGTTGAGTGAGTCATGTTATCATGAATAGATACAACATTATATTATAAATTTAGCTGTTTTATTATGTTTTATAATAGTTATTTTCATATCTTCCACCTCATATTTTATGCTTTCATTAATTAATTCAATATAAGTAGCTTGCTCAGGCGCATATAAATATTAAGCATTGGACAAGAATCATTGTTTATTTGAGTGCCCTTATGGCTCTGCTCCTGACGAAAACAACAACTGTGTATGTGGTGCTGACTTTCCATTAATTTCTGGTAATATGCAAGGATGTGTGAAGTAGTGTCACTCTGATGAGGCTTTATCACCTGATTCGAAAGCGTGTTTGATTACCTGTCCTCCATATTATTTCTTGAATTTGGATAAATCTAAATGTGTTTAGCTTTGTAAAGACGGCGAGACGAATGTTGAGGGTAATTGCAAGTGTAAAGAGTAGTATAGCCTTTCTTTGGATATGAAGAGTTGCTATTTGACTTGTCCTTCAGGTTAGATCTCGAAGCAGGGTGAAACCATGAATATTTGCGGATGTGTTGGAGAAACCCCTTACAAATCTTCTTCAAAGCAAACCTGTGTTCAATCTTGCGCTGAAAACGAGTTTATTCTCCTTCTCTCCTGTGTGGCCGAATGCGGAGCCCTCATGCACAACGCAACTCACTGCCTTCCCCATTGCCCACCGAACACGTTTGAGAACCTCATCACCAGAACTTGTGTTGAATAATGCCCTCCAGATCAGAAACAGATTTCAACTTATTGCTCTTGCCCTTCAAATATGTTCCTGAACCACTTAAACGAATGCGTTTTAAAGTGCGATTCGGATGAGGTATATGACGTTATTCAAAAGATGTGCGTGAGAATTTGCAAGGGCGGATTCTTCGATTTGGAGCAGAAAAAATGCGTTTCCAAGTGCGGCCTGGGTCAAATCCCAGATATGGACTACGATACGTGCATATGCGGACCTCATACTGAATTCAACCCGGAAAAGATCAGCTGCGACTGCCCAACTGGAAAGATTACGTAAATTGATGCTTCATGCGCAGACTCATGCCCAGATAACACAGTTATGAAAGAAGAAAACGGTAGATAATATTGCGAATGCTCCGGATTTGTTTCATCTGATGGGCTTAAATGCGTTTAAGCATGTGAAAAAGGAGAATTTATTGACAGAACTAACTCTTTCTGCTATAAAACGTGCCCTAAACCACTTTTCATTGATATTACCCAAACTAAATGCGTTGACGTATGCGGTCCAAGGCAGTAAATAAACAGTAATGGCATTTGTGTTTGTGATTATGGATATATTCAAGCTATTCCAAATAAATTAACTCCTATTTGTGTCACTGAGTGCGATTCCACTTAAATTGCTCAGAATGATATATGCACCTGTTCATAAGGAACTACGTTCAATCCTGAGAAAAATAAATGCTACTGCAATGAAAATAAGATTTTATCAGCTGATTCTTTTAATTGCTTGGATAGCTGTCCAGAAGGCCTCGGTTTTGAAATATATGAGTAACAATGCAAATGTATAGTGAACACATTTTTAACTGCTGACAAGTAAAATTGCATTGAGCAATGTCTTCACGATGAACTAAATGATTAAAAAATTAGCGTTGATGGATATCAATGTATACAAAAATGTCCGAATAGATAATTCACTAATTTAAACAGTTTGAAATGCATTGATGAGTGTCCTTTGAAATCATCTGCTCAATATCCACAAAGAATTTGTAGATGTACCAGTGGAATGGTTTCATTAGATGGTTCATAATGTGTGGAATCATGTGGAGTTGGATAATATAAATATTTTAATGAAACTACCAATCAGTTTATGTGCATTTGTAACGAAGGGCTGACGCTAGTTGAAAACTAATGTATTTGCAGCTAATATCAGTCAAGTGTAATTCAACTTGATTGGAAGACATGTTCATCTACTTGTCCAGAAGGATAAATATTGGTTAAACAAGGGCTATTTTAGTATTGCACATGTGAAGAATTCATCTCCTAATCAAACTAATCTTGTGTTTCAACTTGTGATCCAGGTCAGATCACAGATTTAGTAAACATAAGATGTTAAATTGATTGCGTATTTCCACTAATGAAAACATTAGATGGATTGTCTTGCATATTAGAATGTCCTCCTGGCTAGTTACAGTCTTTGAATCGTTAATCATGTGTCAGTTCATGTTCAAGTGGTGTGATAAATGAGTTCAATAGATGTGTTTGTCCAAATTTCGGATTGATATCACTTTTAGGTAATCAATGTGTTTAGGAGTGCAATTTCGGCGAATAACAAATATTATTCGAGTAATTATCAATTTGTGCTTGTAGAAGGAGTTTTGTGAAGTAAAATAATTATTGCATGTGTAAGTCCGGTTTTATCAATTTGGATTGGAATTCGTGTACCGAGTCATGTCCAGCTGGTTCTTCTGAAGGCGAGGCGAAATCTGGTGCAAAGTTGTGCACATGCTCAAAGTACATTTCAACAGATAAAAAGTAGTGTGTTGATTCCTGTGTTGATTCTTTGGTTTCTTTGGATAACGCAAGGTGTTAGGAGCGATGCCTTCCCGGCTCGGCAGATTTATCCAATTCTAAGTGTGTTGCTTAGTGTGCTGAGAATCAGATGAAGGATTTTGGTCGTTGTTTCTGCGAGCAAACATATTTGATCTCTGTTGACTCTTCAACGTGCGTGAATAACTGCAACGCGTACGTAATAGCAACAGATTACCTTGCTCACTGTGTGGCCTCGTGCCCCTTCCCCAAAGCCAAGTAATTCAACGACTACTCAACGCTTGTGCCCGAATGCGTTGACTCGTGCCCAGAATCAGAGTTCATTAACAGGGCGGATCAGTTCTGCGTTAAAAAATGCGAGTACTTGAACGAGAGCCTTAGAATATGCGAATCGAATGCCGACAAGAAGAACTGCAATTTGGTCCAGGTTATAAACGAGCAGAAAACGTGCGTTCAGAAATGTGGAGCGGGATATATTGTTAAAAATAACGAGTGCGTGGTGGTAGAGGACAAGAAGGACAACAAAGCGCTCATTATCAGTCTAAGCGTCGTTTTCGGTGTTGTCGGACTCGTTTTGGTGAGCATCGGCGTGTACTACATCGCAAGGAAGAATACCGGGTACAAGAAAGTAAAACCGGCTGAAGAAGCCGACGCGGAAGCGGATATATACGTGTGATCGACTTGTTATATGACCAAAAAGATACATACTATATAGTATATATATATACATACTATATAGTATGTTATCAATAGATATATGTATATTCTCTTTTATGAGATAGTTATTATTTATTTATTTCATCTTCTTCATCTTCAGTATATATATTGTTGTAATATGTCATAATTATATTATTGATGGAGATTCACCGAAATAGTTATATTATTGTGTTATCAACTTAATATTCAATATTAGATAGTTATGTTCTTATGCAATGCTTTGATTCAGTTTAATCATAACGTTCATATTTTATTCATTAAGTAGTTAATATATGTCTGTTATACCAGTGACTAATGTGACTACTTTGTCAAAAGATCTCTAATAAGATTTTACATGTTGAGTATAATAACCATCTTAGAAATACAGTAGAAACAACAAAGAGACAATGGAATATATACTCGTTAAATACTAAATTCAAAATAACAATATATTAAATCTTGATATTACAAAGTAAATGTAATAATTACAAGCAAGATGATTGGTGAATCAAGATGTACATTCATTTGATGGCAGCAAAGACACGTGCTTAGAACTTTAGACCATGCAAGTGTAAATGCATATTAAGTGAGTAGTTGTATTTATATTAATAAGAAATGTGAATGAATAATCATTTTATTAAATCTGTTCGTCCAATAATTTTGTAGTTCGTCATTTTTTTGTTGAACATTTGTATATATATATGGCGGTCAAGGATGTGGAAGGTGATTGTTAATCATGTTATATTATTTAACTTCACTATTTGATATTTTCATGAATTGTCAGAAATTAAATATTTCAGAGTTATAACTAAAATTTACTACACAATATAATTGCGATAAACCCCCTATTGAAAACAATTTAATTAACTTATTTGTTCGAACCTTCTATCTCACTGTGTATAATGACGTTTAATTAAAAATGTTGCAATTACAGTATAAAAGGAACGTGTATTTATCAATTTTATTTAGTAAGTAAATTAATAACATGTTTTCTTCTATAATTTATATATAAAAGTAGTTATTAACTCAAACAACAATATGTACAGATAATTTATTTGTTAATAATTAATAATTCAATTTCTGTCAAAAATATAAGTCGATCAACAAAATGGTAGTACAATAAAACAGTGTTACTCTTTCATAAAAGAACTCAAATATTTTTATTTATACAAAAGATATTTAATAAAGTTCAATTTAAATTGAAGTAAATAATATTCATGTACATAGTTTTGCATTATTCGGTTTAAATAATGACATATATGGATAAAACATTGTAAGTTCTATTATAAACGTTACTCTTACGTTTAAAGTGGTTAAAGGTGCATTGATTTGTATTTAATGTGATTTAGTTGTTTAAAATTCAATCACTGTCTTTATTGCTTCTGGTTAATAAATGTCCGGTATATCGTTTGAAATTATGTCCACTATTATTATATAGAACACAAACGTTTAATATAGATTAAATAGTGCTAATTCAGGTGGAATTATTCATATAATTTAGTAATAAAATATATAATTTAATATGATAGATACTATAATCATAGGGACAAATCTTATTCAAAGTATTAACAATGGATATATAATATCGAGCATTTAAACATAAGTTGAAGTGAAAGTTGAAAATTTGTAAATATGCCTAAATAATACATAAAATACTGGACAACAGTAACAATACGTAGTAAATATCATAGGAACTATAGTTGAGGAATGTAATGGCGTTTGTGGTAGTAATGATCATGTGATTTATGGAATTTGTGCTGATACACTGATAAATGGTTAAAATATCGGAAATATGATATAATGTGTTGAACCATTCGAGTATAGAGATGAAAAGTGTTAATGTACTAAAGGACTCTTGGATAATGGGTCTACTTGTGTTAATATTATTTTACAAATGGATACGATAAGTAATGTTATTAATAAGTTATAAAATTCGAGTAATTAACTGGATAAATATATTTATGATAACATTACAGAATTGTATTTAGTAATGAACAATTCAATAAAATATGTTGATTAATATATTGTTGACAACTTTACTCTCCAAAACAAATATATGTAAGGAAATATAACAGCTTTTAACAATTCGATTTAATAATAATTATATTAGATGAATATAAATATATCGTAGTAGGAAATAACTAAATATAATCTTTTGGAGACAAGCATTATAAAAAACTCAAAATAATTAGAGACTTTAATACATCAAAAAGATTCTATTCTTTTGAATAACATTATTGCGAATAGCTCAGTGTTGGAAAATAGAATTATTACAAATATAACTGAATTTAATAATACAATTAACAAAAATGAATTACTATTAAATAATTAAATTCGAACGTAATAATAGTTAATTGAATAATTAAATCAGTAAATAATAAGTTTACAACAGAAATTCGATATATAATCAATTAACAATAGTCGTATCATGTGCTAATAAAATGTATATATAACTCGTTTTAATTTAGAAACTGTAACACATAAATTAAATATTCAAAACTTTACAAACAGTTATGTATTTGGTTCACTAATTAATTCAATAAACTTGTTCATAAATATTTAAGACGGTGCATATACAAATAATGCTGTCTAGTTATTTTTAAGTTCATAATTATCAAATATTAAAATATAAATAGGTAGTTAGAATATAAATGGCGGAACAATATTAACAAATGCAAATAATACAATTATAAATTACATTAATATAATATCAGAAAGTAGCAAAACTATAACGGTTACAAGTTCTTAATTAAATATAGTTTAGGAAAGCACTAACAATAGCTAAATATCAAATTTACTTGTTAACTTGGATTTTCTTATTGCAACAGGAAGTATTACGGTAATTGGAAGTGTCTAAGGATAATTAAATTTAACAAAATATTAAGTTTCTGGAAGTTATTTAAGTTATAATAGAGTTTCATTGGTTTCATTAAATATAATTGTAAGTATAATACATATATAATAAGTCTATATATAGCCTAATAACTATATTACAGGAAATTAATCATCATATATAATTGGTAAAATCACATCCAGTTAAATATCATTATGTGATATAGTTATTATTTGTGGAAGCAGTGCAAAAACTATGATTACCACCAATATAACGAGTTCTGACAGTAAATATTATTCGTTTGGCGGAATCATTGGAATTATAGATAATTCAGCGTTAAATTTGTTTGAAATGTTGTTTAAAACATACCAATTATATTCTACACAACACATTTAGAATTCTGGTAGTTTAATAGGTGTAATTTACTCATAATTGAGTTTAGTTAGTTTATTGAATATGTGCATTGAACAATTAATAACAACCAAGTCAATATTTGGAAATTATGGCATTGTTGGTTTCACTGATGGAAGTGTAGTTCTGGATAATATTTAAATTTCTTAAAATATTTCAGGAATCTCATCATCATATTTGGGTATTGTAGGGGTTATAACAGCAAACTCTATATAATCATCATTTAGCAATATATTTTCAATTATGAATACGTACATGAGTACAACGTCTCATGATGCACATCATATTTCCTTTCTACTAGCATTAATGAGTGGGAAGTAGTGTTAAATTAATAATGTTGTTCTCTAAGATAGCAATATAGCTATCCCTCATGATACAAGTGTGTACATAACAGATGCTTCTTAAACAAATGTAACGATTTAAGATAGTATTATATAAAGATGTTAAATTAGTGCTGATTATGCAGCAATAATAAGCTGGGGATATAACTCAATATTTTCACTTACAAATATCTAAATATCTTTCTTTAAAGTATTTGGAATTAATGCTAAATTCATATATAACACGGATTCCAGTTGTATATTTAAACTCCAAACGTCATCGACATATGGATATAATTATATCAATAATGTATTATAATATAATTGTCCGTAGTTAACTAATGCTTTATTACCACAAGGATGTTGATACAAAGTGATATTATTAACATTTTAAGCTTTATTTTGGTGGTTGCAAATAGGCCATGCATTTATGGATATTTAACTTGCTGTATTTTGCATACCAACTTAACTTTTGATAATTTACCATTAGTAAGTAAAGCGTTAAAGAGGTTATTCCTCTAACTTACAAATTAGGCATTATTAAAAGTTGCTTATATCATTCCATTAAATATTTTCATTTTTAAAGCTTACACTAAGTAGCGATATGATTACTGTATACATAATACTTTCAAAACAACCAATGACTTAAAAAATCAGAAAATCTATTTATTCATATCGTCAAGCTTCCAGGAGCGCGAAACAGCTGCGTCATACATGCCGCTCCATATTTAAATCAACAGGTGCATACAATTTTGTCTATTGATCATTTAATGTCAGCTGAGTACGTTGAATCTGAGGATTTAACCTTCCATAACAGATTTAGCCGAATCACATCTCAGGAAGTTGTATAATGCGAGCTCCAGTCAAAACGAAAAGCGCACTAGCGTTCAACACTCATTATAAATTATAAACACAGTTTGTTTGAAGATGGAAATATATTCTAATAAATTTATATCACATACTATATATTTGAATCTAATTCAGTCAATGACATAACTTAGAGGCAACATTTTAATTTTTGAGCTCATTTTCATATATATATATATATATATGATGTTTTTAACTTCTTATTGAACAATATTGATTGCGATTTCCTTATATATGTTGCAACATTAAGATAGATTAAAAGTAAAGAGGAACATTTTAATTTTTGAGCTCATTTTCATATATATATGATGTCAAGTAGTCCAGATTGAGAATGCACTTTTTGTGAATAAAAGGACTAAAAAGTTTTTGTTCTGTATAACTAATTATTGTATCTATATTGACTATAATTTATAATAGGTTTCCAACAACTGCAATATGTACTTAAAAAATTCAAATGATTAAAATATGAGGTTTTCAATATAACTTCACTAATAGAAGTCGTACGCCGCTAACAATAATATGGTAAAGGTTTAACATTATATGTATATACACAACAGAGTCATCTTCTTCTATTCAATCTATGTGCTTACATAAGCCAAATTCTATCATATTTTGACTGTTTTCATTTCATAACAATATTGAACTTTAAATTTATAAAATAATAGTATATATCGAATATGCAATGATATAAAATATTTAAATAATTTTTGTGAAAAAGTTTCCGAAATTCAGAAATTGTATTTTACATTTGTGTTCGAAGTATAAAATTTGTATGCTGATAGCAGTGTTCTTCAAAATTGGTGCAACTATGTAATATTATACTTGCAATGTATTATTAAAGCATTTATTCATTTCATTCCATGTTACGGTTTTTAAAGTCATTATTTGATTATTGTTTAAATGTCAATAATTTCAAATACTAAAATACTAATATCAAATAACTTTTAATATATTTATTGATCAAAGGTAGTAATAATAATAAATTTGAAATATCATTCCAATCTGAGCTATGTATTATAATGGTCATTTTTGTGTTTTTGATATAATTCTCAATTCAATCGAAATATCAAAATAGTATATTAATTTAAAATATGCAAAAATTCTTTCTTGCAAATGTTGGAAGATATAGACTATCATATTCCAAGTAATAGTGATACAGCAAAATAGCATATATTTGAGGTGGTAAAGATTTAAGGAGAGTGAAGAGGAAAATGTAATAGTTATAAGTATATAGCAATACGAAGAAGATATTTATTAAATGTGGACATCACTACTATTCTACGAATTTTTTTTGCATTCTCAATCTGGACCGACTGTACTTTCAAAACAACCAATGACTTAAAAAATCAGAAAATCTATTTATTCATATCGTCAAGCTTCCAGGAGCGCGAAACAGCTGCGTCATACATGCCGCTCCATATTTAAATCAACAGGTGCATACAATTTTGTCTATTGATCATTTAATGTCAGCTGAGTACGTTGAATCTGAGGATTTAACCTTCCATAACAGATTTAGCCGAATCACATCTCAGGAAGTTGTATAATGCGAGCTCCAGTCAAAACGAAAAGCGCACTAGCGTTCAACACTCATTATAAATTATAAACACAGTTTGTTTGAAGATGGAAATATATTCTAATAAATTTATATCACATACTATATATTTGAATCTAATTCAGTCAATGACATAACTTAGAGGCAACATTTTAATTTTTGAGCTCATTTTCATATATATATATATGATGTTTTTAACTTCTTATTGAACAATATTGATTGCGATTTCCTTATATATGTTGCAACATTAAGATAGATTAAAAGTAAAAACAAATATTTGAAGAAGCAAAATTGAAGAGGAAAATTAATCACTAGAGTTGATTATTTAAGTAGATGAAAATATTCTGCCAACGAAAGATGGTATGTTGTGGCGTGTGTGTGGAGGCACATGTTATGAGTTAAGATAGCTTTCAGTTATGCGTGTGGAAATGGGGATTTTGGATGCTTAGTGAGGAATATATGTTACAACATTTAATACTCAATTGATTTTTGGATGATTTTATAGTTGAGATCAACAACGTAGCTTATGATGACTATTTTGGTTGTAAACATTTTCAGCATCAATTTCTATCAAAATGTTCACTATTTTTATGTATGTAATGGGTTCTTGTTATTATTATTATGTTTATAGACGGAGCAACATATTTGAAGTAATTAAGAGAATCGAATACTCTGTAATTTTTGGATATTCTACTATCTTTGAATACTCTGTTCTTTTATGAGATAGTTATTATTTATTTATTTATTTCATCTTCTTCATCTTCAGTATATATATTGTTGTAATATGTCATAATTATATTATTGATGGAGATTCACCGAAATAGTTATATTATTGTGTTATCAACTTAATATTCAATATTAGATAGTTATGTTCTTATGCAATGCTTTGATTCAGTTTAATCATAACGTTCATATTTTATTCATTAAGTAGTTAATATATGTCTGTTATACCAGTGACTAATGTGACTACTTTGTCAAAAGATCTCTAATAAGATTTTACATGTTGAGTATAATAACCATCTTAGAAATACAGTAGAAACAACAAAGAGACAATGGAATATATACTCGTTAAATACTAAATTCAAAATAACAATATATTAAATCTTGATATTACAAAGTAAATGTAATAATTACAAGCAAGATGATTGGTGAATCAAGATGTACATTCATTTGATGGCAGCAAAGACACGTGCTTAGAACTTTAGACCATGCAAGTGTAAATGCATATTAAGTGAGTAGTTGTATTTATATTAATAAGAAATGTGAATGAATAATCATTTTATTAAATCTGTTCGTCCAATAATTTTGTAGTTCGTCATTTTTTTGTTGAACATTTGTATATATATATATATGGCGGTCAAGGATGTGGAAGGTGATTGTTAATCATGTTATATTATTTAACTTCACTATTTGATATTTTCATGAATTGTCAGAAATTAAATATTTCAGAGTTATAACTAAAATTTACTACACAATATAATTGCGATAAACCCCCTATTGAAAACAATTTAATTAACTTATTTGTTCGAACCTTCTATCTCACTGTGTATAATGACGTTTAATTAAAAATGTTGCAATTACAGTATAAAAGGAACGTGTATTTATCAATTTTATTTAGTAAGTAAATTAATAACATGTTTTCTTCTATAATTTATATATAAAAGTAGTTATTAACTCAAACAACAATATGTACAGATAATTTATTTGTTAATAATTAATAATTCAATTTCTGTCAAAAATATAAGTCGATCAACAAAATGGTAGTACAATAAAACAGTGTTACTCTTTCATAAAAGAACTCAAATATTTTTATTTATACAAAAGATATTTAATAAAGTTCAATTTAAATTGAAGTAAATAATATTCATGTACATAGTTTTGCATTATTCGGTTTAAATAATGACATATATGGATAAAACATTGTAAGTTCTATTATAAACGTTACTCTTACGTTTAAAGTGGTTAAAGGTGCATTGATTTGTATTTAATGTGATTTAGTTGTTTAAAATTCAATCACTGTCTTTATTGCTTCTGGTTAATAAATGTCCGGTATATCGTTTGAAATTATGTCCACTATTATTATATAGAACACAAACGTTTAATATATATATATATATATATATATATATATATATATATTTTTTTTTTTTTTTTCTTTCGAAAGTCTCAATGAAGTCTGTTTGTGCCGTCTCGAGGAAGTGAAATATATATATATATATATATATATATATATATATATTTAAGAGGTCCAATATTTTAAATATGTTTATTATGACTTAAGTTTAAAATTTACAAATCTAAGAAGTTAGAAAGGTATGTTATGTCTAAAATATTATTAAAACTTAAGTCTAATTCTTTCAAACCGAATAGCTGAGGAATAATATTTAGATCAGTAATTTGTAATCCAGATATATTTAATATCTGTAATTTAGGAGAATGCAATACTCCAGATATATCATGACACCTAGAGTTATTACTGAGTGACAATTCTACTAAATATGGCAAAGCTAGTGTGTAGTAAGTGAATTTATTATTTTATATATTTAAGTGTGTTAAATCAGTAAGAAATTAAAGAGCTGAAATATTTTCGACATAATTACCTGTTAAATCGAGTTTCTTTAGATTTTTGAGTTTGGAAATGCTCGAAATATCAGATATTTTATTATGAATGAGGTATATTTCAGTTAGGTTGGTAATGAATGATAGAAGAAGAAAATATTATATCTCGCTAAATGAAATATAAATTTTTTAAGTTTGCTGTATGAATTCTTAACTAAAGGAAAGCATCTTACCAGACTTCTGGTTGAACAGCAGTGCAAAAACTATGATTACCACCAATATAACGAGTTCTGACAGTAAATATTATTCGTTTGGCGGAATCATTGGAATTATAGATAATTCAGCGTTAAATTTGTTTGAAATGTTGTTTAAAACATACCAATTATATTCTACACAACACATTTAGAATTCTGGTAGTTTAATAGGTGTAATTTACTCATAATTGAGTTTAGTTAGTTTATTGAATATGTGCATTGAACAATTAATAACAACCAAGTCAATATTTGGAAATTATGGCATTGTTGGTTTCACTGATGGAAGTGTAGTTCTGGATAATATTTAAATTTCTTAAAATATTTCAGGAATCTCATCATCATATTTGGGTATTGTAGGGGTTATAACAGCAAACTCTATATAATCATCATTTAGCAATATATTTTCAATTATGAATACGTACATGAGTACAACGTCTCATGATGCACATCATATTTCCTTTCTACTAGCATTAATGAGTGGGAAGTAGTGTTAAATTAATAATGTTGTTCTCTAAGATAGCAATATAGCTATCCCTCATGATACAAGTGTGTACATAACAGATGCTTCTTAAACAAATGTAACGATTTAAGATAGTATTATATAAAGATGTTAAATTAGTGCTGATTATGCAGCAATAATAAGCTGGGGATATAACTCAATATTTTCACTTACAAATATCTAAATATCTTTCTTTAAAGTATTTGGAATTAATGCTAAATTCATATATAACACGGATTCCAGTTGTATATTTAAACTCCAAACGTCATCGACATATGGATATAATTATATCAATAATGTATTATAATATAATTGTCCGTAGTTAACTAATGCTTTATTACCACAAGGATGTTGATACAAAGTGATATTATTAACATTTTAAGCTTTATTTTGGTGGTTGCAAATAGGCCATGCATTTATGGATATTTAACTTGCTGTATTTTGCATACCAACTTAACTTTTGATAATTTACCATTAGTAAGTAAAGCGTTAAAGAGGTTATTCCTCTAACTTACAAATTAGGCATTATTAAAAGTTGCTTATATCATTCCATTAAATATTTTCATTTTTAAAGCTTACACTAAGTAGCGATATGATTACTGTATACATAATACTTTCAAAACAACCAATGACTTAAAAAATCAGAAAATCTATTTATTCATATCGTCAAGCTTCCAGGAGCGCGAAACAGCTGCGTCATACATGCCGCTCCATATTTAAATCAACAGGTGCATACAATTTTGTCTATTGATCATTTAATGTCAGCTGAGTACGTTGAATCTGAGGATTTAACCTTCCATAACAGATTTAGCCGAATCACATCTCAGGAAGTTGTATAATGCGAGCTCCAGTCAAAACGAAAAGCGCACTAGCGTTCAACACTCATTATAAATTATAAACACAGTTTGTTTGAAGATGGAAATATATTCTAATAAATTTATATCACATACTATATATTTGAATCTAATTCAGTCAATGACATAACTTAGAGGCAACATTTTAATTTTTGAGCTCATTTTCATATATATATATATATATATATGATGTTTTTAACTTCTTATTGAACAATATTGATTGCGATTTCCTTATATATGTTGCAACATTAAGATAGATTAAAAGTAAAAACAAATATTTGAAGAAGCAAAATTGAAGAGGAAAATTAATCACTAGAGTTGATTATTTAAGTAGATGAAAATATTCTGCCAACGAAAGATGGTATGTTGTGGCGTGTGTGTGGAGGCACATGTTATGAGTTAAGATAGCTTTCAGTTATGCGTGTGGAAATGGGGATTTTGGATGCTGAGTGAGGAATATATGTTACAACATTTACTCAATTGATTTTTGGATGATTTTATAGTTGAGATCAACAACGTAGCTTATGATGACTATTTTGGTTGTAAACATTTTCAGCATCAATTTCTATCAAAATGTTCACTATTTTTATGTGTAATGAGTTCTTGTTATTATTATTATGTTTATAGGCAGACAGCATATTTGAAGTAATTAAGAGAATCGAATACTCTGTAATTTTTGGATATTCTACTATCTTTGAATACTCTGTTCTTTATGAGATAGTTATTATTTATTTATTTATTTCATCTTCTTCATCTTCAGTATATATATTATTTGTAATATGTCATAATTATATTATTGATGGAGATTCACCGAAATAGTTATATTATTATTAATTATCAACTTAATATTCAATATTAGATAGTTATGTTGTTATGCAATGCTTTGATTCAGTTTAATCATAACGTTCATATTTTATTCATTAAGTAGTTAATATATGTCTGTTATACCAGTGACTAATGTGACTACTTTGTCAAAAGATCTCTAATAAGATTTTACATGTTGAGTATAATAACCATCTTAGAAATACAGTAGAAACAACAAAGAGACAATGGAATATATACTCGTTAAATACTAAATTCAAAATAACAATATATTAAATCTTGATATTACAAAGTAAATGTAATAATTACAAGCAAGATGATTGGTGAATCAAGATGTACATTCATTTGATGGCAGCAAAGACACGTGCTTAGAACTTTAGACCATGCAAGTGTAAATGCATATTAAGTGAGTAGTTGTATTTATATTAATAAGAAATGTGAATGAATAATCATTTTATTAAATCTGTTCGTCCAATAATTTTGTAGTTCGTCATTTTTTTGTTGAACATTTGTATATATATATGGCGGTCAAGGATGTGGAAGGTGATTGTTAATCATGTTATATTATTTAACTTCACTATTTGATATTTTCATGAATTGTCAGAAATTAAATATTTCAGAGTTATAACTAAAATTTACTACACAATATAATTGCGATAAACCCCCTATTGAAAACAATTTAATTAACTTATTTGTTCGAACCTTCTATCTCACTGTGTATAATGACGTTTAATTAAAAATGTTGCAATTACAGTATAAAAGGAACGTGTATTTATCAATTTTATTTAGTAAGTAAATTAATAACATGTTTTCTTCTATAATTTATATATAAAAGTAGTTATTAACTCAAACAACAATATGTACAGATAATTTATTTGTTAATAATTAATAATTCAATTTCTGTCAAAAATATAAGTCGATCAACAAAATGGTAGTACAATAAAACAGTGTTACTCTTTCATAAAAGAACTCAAATATTTTTATTTATACAAAAGATATTTAATAAAGTTCAATTTAAATTGAAGTAAATAATATTCATGTACATAGTTTTGCATTATTCGGTTTAAATAATGACATATATGGATAAAACATTGTAAGTTCTATTATAAACGTTACTCTTACGTTTAAAGTGGTTAAAGGTGCATTGATTTGTATTTAATGTGATTTAGTTGTTTAAAATTCAATCACTGTCTTTATTGCTTCTGGTTAATAAATGTCCGGTATATCGTTTGAAATTATGTCCACTATTATTATATAGAACACAAACGTTTAATATAGATTAAATAGTGCTAATTCAGGTGGAATTATTCATATAATTTAGTAATAAAATATATAATTTAATATGATAGATACTATAATCATAGGGACAAATCTTATTCAAAGTATTAACAATGGATATATAATATCGAGCATTTAAACATAAGTTGAAGTGAAAGTTGAAAATTTGTAAATATGCCTAAATAATACATAAAATACTGGACAACAGTAACAATACGTAGTAAATATCATAGGAACTATAGTTGAGGAATGTAATGGCGTTTGTGGTAGTAATGATCATGTGATTTATGGAATTTGTGCTGATACACTGATAAATGGTTAAAATATCGGAAATATGATATAATGTGTTGAACCATTCGAGTATAGAGATGAAAAGTGTTAATGTACTAAAGGACTCTTGGATAATGGGTCTACTTGTGTTAATATTATTTTACAAATGGATACGATAAGTAATGTTATTAATAAGTTATAAAATTCGAGTAATTAACTGGATAAATATATTTATGATAACATTACAGAATTGTATTTAGTAATGAACAATTCAATAAAATATGTTGATTAATATATTGTTGACAACTTTACTCTCCAAAACAAATATATGTAAGGAAATATAACAGCTTTTAACAATTCGATTTAATAATAATTATATTAGATGAATATAAATATATCGCAGTAGGAAATAACTAAATATAATCTTTTGGAGACAAGCATTATAAAAAACTCAAAATAATTAGAGACTTTAATACATCAAAAAGATTCTATTCTTTTGAATAACATTATTGCGAATAGCTCAGTGTTGGAAAATAGAATTATTACAAATATAACTGAATTTAATAATACAATTAACAAAAATGAATTACTATTAAATAATTAAATTCGAACGTAATAATAGTTAATTGAATAATTAAATCAGTAAATAATAAGTTTACAACAGAAATTCGATATATAATCAATTAACAATAGTCGTATCATGTGCTAATAAAATGTATATATAACTCGTTTTAATTTAGAAACTGTAACACATAAATTAAATATTCAAAACTTTACAAACAGTTATGTATTTGGTTCACTAATTAATTCAATAAACTTGTTCATAAATATTTAAGACGGTGCATATACAAATAATGCTGTCTAGTTATTTTTAAGTTCATAATTATCAAATATTAAAATATAAATAGGTAGTTAGAATATAAATGGCGGAACAATATTAACAAATGCAAATAATACAATTATAAATTACATTAATATAATATCAGAAAGTAGCAAAACTATAACGGTTACAAGTTCTTAATTAAATATAGTTTAGGAAAGCACTAACAATAGCTAAATATCAAATTTACTTGTTAACTTGGATTTTCTTATTGCAACAGGAAGTATTACGGTAATTGGAAGTGTCTAAGGATAATTAAATTTAACAAAATATTAAGTTTCTGGAAGTTATTTAAGTTATAATAGAGTTTCATTGGTTTCATTAAATATAATTGTAAGTATAATACATATATAATAAGTCTATATATAGCCTAATAACTATATTACAGGAAATTAATCATCATATATAATTGGTAAAATCACATCCAGTTAAATATCATTATGTGATATAGTTATTATTTGTGGAAGCAGTGCAAAAACTATGATTACCACCAATATAACGAGTTCTGACAGTAAATATTATTCGTTTGGCGGAATCATTGGAATTATAGATAATTCAGCGTTAAATTTGTTTGAAATGTTGTTTAAAACATACCAATTATATTCTACACAACACATTTAGAATTCTGGTAGTTTAATAGGTGTAATTTACTCATAATTGAGTTTAGTTAGTTTATTGAATATGTGCATTGAACAATTAATAACAACCAAGTCAATATTTGGAAATTATGGCATTGTTGGTTTCACTGATGGAAGTGTAGTTCTGGATAATATTTAAATTTCTTAAAATATTTCAGGAATCTCATCATCATATTTGGGTATTGTAGGGGTTATAACAGCAAACTCTATATAATCATCATTTAGCAATATATTTTCAATTATGAATACGTACATGAGTACAACGTCTCATGATGCACATCATATTTCCTTTCTACTAGCATTAATGAGTGGGAAGTAGTGTTAAATTAATAATGTTGTTCTCTAAGATAGCAATATAGCTATCCCTCATGATACAAGTGTGTACATAACAGATGCTTCTTAAACAAATGTAACGATTTAAGATAGTATTATATAAAGATGTTAAATTAGTGCTGATTATGCAGCAATAATAAGCTGGGGATATAACTCAATATTTTCACTTACAAATATCTAAATATCTTTCTTTAAAGTATTTGGAATTAATGCTAAATTCATATATAACACGGATTCCAGTTGTATATTTAAACTCCAAACGTCATCGACATATGGATATAATTATATCAATAATGTATTATAATATAATTGTCCGTAGTTAACTAATGCTTTATTACCACAAGGATGTTGATACAAAGTGATATTATTAACATTTTAAGCTTTATTTTGGTGGTTGCAAATAGGCCATGCATTTATGGATATTTAACTTGCTGTATTTTGCATACCAACTTAACTTTTGATAATTTACCATTAGTAAGTAAAGCGTTAAAGAGGTTATTCCTCTAACTTACAAATTAGGCATTATTAAAAGTTGCTTATATCATTCCATTAAATATTTTCATTTTTAAAGCTTACACTACAGTTATGGGAGGTGGAATTGCTTTTTCTTGTTTACTATGTGAGTAATTATATATTAAAATATTTTGCCACTTCTAATGCGGATGACAAATTCCAATAAATAATCTCAAGTTGGAGATTATTCATGAACTACTCATTAACACAAGAGGGCCAAAAATATGATTTCGATCGTATTAGACCATAATCGACTATTCAAAGTCGGTATTTAATATTCCAAAAAGGAAAAATAGAAAGTACCACATGCAATAAAAGGACGGCAATGACAAAAATAAACGCGGTAGAAGATGTTTAGGGAAGGTCAACTAATTCACTTAACAAACTTAGGCAGTTCTGAAGCGTTTGTATTCTCTTCATTTCTGGGTCCAACGGATGAATTCATAAAATGTTGTACCAATCTGAACTAGTTATATCACTTGTTTAAGATGTCCCTGTGTAATTTCTACGTTTTAGTCAACAAAACTAATTTATGAAAGATTTTATCTCGAAAATATATGGTAGTTAAGCCTGATTGGAGAAAAGAATAAGAGGATCCAATGATTGGTATACGGACGCAATATGTAATTTATAACTAGTAGCGCAAGCACTGGACCTGCAGAGGACCTCGGTGTTCATCTTCAACTGGGTCAATCTGAACGATTTTAGGTATTTCTTAATCACGACAAACACTGGAGGACTTTTTCTTTCAATCTCAACCGGGAGCTCAAGATGAAGTATTGGTACTTCGCTTAATTAGAATTATAATTCAGGTAGTTACAGTCGCTTTCATTCTCAATATTCAAATAATGAATGCATTTTTGTTTCTTGAAGAATGGAATCAAGTGGGTTAGTCAGGCCCAGCATTAAATAATATATTGATGCTACTCTAAAACAACAGTTATTTTACTTATGATCTTCCACTTCCATTTCATAATGAGAAATCAATTTTCTTGATTGTTAAATTATTCAACGTTGGGTAAAGTTGAAACTTATTATTAGTATATACAGAGTTATATACGTTAATTATTGTAGCACAGCTATCCAAGGCTCAACCAGGCCTTGATGTGATTGAAGCACTTTACAAATCAATAGTAAATAGAGTTAATGAGTGTATTGATGAGGAGGGAGAACACACTCATTATTGAGCCGGGCAGTGATATAAGTAAGATTCAAATAATAAACTTCATTCTTCTTCCTAATTCAAAAAAGCATTTCGAGGGCCCACCACTGTAAGTAGCGATATGATTACTGTATACATAATACTTTCAAAACAACCAATGACTTAAAAAATCAGAAAATCTATTTATTCATATCGTCAAGCTTCCAGGAGCGCGAAACAGCTGCGTCATACATGCCGCTCCATATTTAAATCAACAGGTGCATACAATTTTGTCTATTGATCATTTAATGTCAGCTGAGTACGTTGAATCTGAGGATTTAACCTTCCATAACAGATTTAGCCGAATCACATCTCAGGAAGTTGTATAATGCGAGCTCCAGTCAAAACGAAAAGCGCACTAGCGTTCAACACTCATTATAAATTATAAACACAGTTTGTTTGAAGATGGAAATATATTCTAATAAATTTATATCACATACTATATATTTGAATCTAATTCAGTCAATGACATAACTTAGAGGCAACATTTTAATTTTTGAGCTCATTTTCATATATATATATATGATGTTTTTAACTTCTTATTGAACAATATTGATTGCGATTTCCTTATATATGTTGCAACATTAAGATAGATTAAAAGTAAAAACAAATATTTGAAGAAGCAAAATTGAAGAGGAAAATTAATCACTAGAGTTGATTATTTAAGTAGATGAAAATATTCTGCCAACGAAAGATGGTATGTTGTGGCGTGTGTGTGGAGGCACATGTTATGAGTTAAGATAGCTTTCAGTTATGCGTGTGGAAATGGGGATTTTGGATGCTTAGTGAGGAATATATGTTACAACATTTAATACTCAATTGATTTTTGGATGATTTTATAGTTGAGATCAACAACGTAGCTTATGATGACTATTTTGGTTGTAAACATTTTCAGCATCAATTTCTATCAAAATGTTCACTATTTTTATGTATGTAATGGGTTCTTGTTATTATTATTATGTTTATAGACGGAGCAACATATTTGAAGTAATTAAGAGAATCGAATACTCTGTAATTTTTGGATATTCTACTATCTTTGAATACTCTGTTCTTTTATGAGATAGTTATTATTTATTTATTTATTTCATCTTCTTCATCTTCAGTATATATATTGTTGTAATATGTCATAATTATATTATTGATGGAGATTCACCGAAATAGTTATATTATTGTGTTATCAACTTAATATTCAATATTAGATAGTTATGTTCTTATGCAATGCTTTGATTCAGTTTAATCATAACGTTCATATTTTATTCATTAAGTAGTTAATATATGTCTGTTATACCAGTGACTAATGTGACTACTTTGTCAAAAGATCTCTAATAAGATTTTACATGTTGAGTATAATAACCATCTTAGAAATACAGTAGAAACAACAAAGAGACAATGGAATATATACTCGTTAAATACTAAATTCAAAATAACAATATATTAAATCTTGATATTACAAAGTAAATGTAATAATTACAAGCAAGATGATTGGTGAATCAAGATGTACATTCATTTGATGGCAGCAAAGACACGTGCTTAGAACTTTAGACCATGCAAGTGTAAATGCATATTAAGTGAGTAGTTGTATTTATATTAATAAGAAATGTGAATGAATAAGCATTTTATTAAATCTGTTCGTCCAATAATTTTGTAGTTCGCCTTTTTTGTAATGTACTATAATTAAGTAATTATTCATGATAAAATCACTGGTACTGCGAGCACGGGAACTTCGTGGAGATATCGCAGTATGCTCTTGCGACCAGTCCTTTTTCTTCATAATACGGGTTCCTATTCTTCTGCACTTCAACAGCTCTTAAGTATTGTTGGTATTGCAAATCGGTTGGCTCGAATTCCTGGTCCCACTCAATCATCTCGTCCACGTTTATCACTTTGGTTATATTTCCGGCTTCGGTTGGGTACCTGGTGTAAAAATAAGCGATTGCCCTCGCCGTGTCTCCCATTTAAACCTGTCTTGGCATGAACTTTCCCTTGTCCAGAATGGACCAGTTCTCAATTTGGGGCGGTTACTTCGTCGTCTGAGTGAAATTTGGGCCGAAGAACGTCCCGCTGGTTCCGTTCAAGCGCTTGAAGGGGTAGTTTTAGCGCCCATTATTTGCTTTCGACCAGGCGGTTCTCAGGTGGTGTATATCCGACACCATCGGATCCTGCTTATTGAAGAATGATTATGGAACAGTGTGCTCACAATTTAAATCGGCGTTGCAGCTAGTGTCCATTGAATTGTACGCACATGGCATCCTGGAACCGGAATAAACACAGTACACGGCCTGATCGGTTGGGTCGTTGTACACGTAACTGTAAATTTCCTCGCGCGCACGCTAATAACCGAGCGTTTTCTAACTCTTGCTGCTGTACTTCTATAGAAGCTAACGGAGCTCAAGCCCGAATTTACCCGGATACAGAGGCTCTGACAAATGCAAACTCAGTAAAGTTAACATTGGAGTGGTTCATTTATCAAACCACCGGCTAAACGCCAGATTTCCGTATAGATTGAGATTAAAAAGTAATTGAATAAAAATGTTAAAATGTTGTTAAAATGCAATCATATAATATTAATATATTGACATACCGCTTCAAATGAGAATCTTTCATTTCAATCATTAATGCTAATTTTTTATGCAATAGTATTAATTCTAATCAGGATGGTGGACATGAACTTATCGAATGAAATAGTAAGATTTATAACATATTGAAAATCGAATTTCACTTATTTGTTCAAATATATTTTCGCAGCTTCCTTCAGTTCGTCTCATCCTCTTCTGCAATAACAATTGGGTACCTCCATAAGCTCTCAATCTGGCGTACGGCAATCTGGTGTTTAGAACCAAACCACCGATATGCAACGATGTTAAATGAGAACCACTTTAATAAATGACATTCAACTTTCATAATTAATTCTAGTACCCGTACTATTACCATAGCCAATCTTATATCATAAATGAATATTTATCAGATTTACTTCATTAATCAGCGTCAGAGTTCTGAATGAACTGCGCCCATATTTCAATCTTCATGTTTACAGCCAGAATCTGCTCGTTTATTTATAAGTTAACGTATTCTCTCTGGCGAGTCATTGACTCTCGGATCTTTGAGACTCTGTTTTCAACTTAGATTCTCCTAATCTACTCATGGGAACTGTGAACTGAGAGTATTTTGCCGTATAACTAGAGCTCGTCTGTTGTTGGTACTTACTGATCTGAAAAGTCATATTCTGAAAAATTCTTGTGGTGCTTTAGTGTATCTGTATTAGTAATTTTGTTATCATTTAATGTCAAGTATTATAATTAAGTTAACTTAGATAACGGAGAGACGTCAATTATGCATGCGTTATACGCAAAAATGTCTTCTAATCTATATAAGTACTGCAACGGATGCAGATCAACAACTTTCGTAGTTTACATTTCTAATCTTTTTAGATTTTTCTAAAAATGACCACAGTGTTTTTGATTTTTCGTGTGGGTCTCTTCATCTCCGTCAAATCTGGTTAAATGGGATTTGTGTGCTATTTAAGCTTTGATATTGGGTTCAAATGCTTCCAAGATAGTGATTTGTGGATGAGCAGGACATTTAGTACTTTTGATTCCATAGCCAATCTTATATCATAAATGAATATTTATCAGATTTACTTCATTAATCAGCGTCAGAGTTCTGACTGAATATAATTTCAATCCTCTTGTTCATAACCTGGATCTGCTCGTTTATTTATAAGTTAACGTATTCTCTCTGGCGAGTCATTGACTCTCGGATCTTTGAGATTCTGTTCTTATCTTAGATTTTTCTTATTTACTTCTGGGAACTGTGAACTGAGAGTATTTTGCTGTAGAACTAGAGCTCGTCTGTTGTTGGTACTTACTGATCTGAAAAGTCATATTCTGAAAAATTCTTGTGGTGCTAGAGTGTATCTCTATTATTAATTTTGTTATTCCTAAAATGCAAGGTTTTTAATTGAGTTAACTTCGACAAAGGAGATACATCTATTATGCACGCGTCATATGCATAAATACTTTCTAGTTAATATAAGTACTACAACGGATGCAGATCAACAACTTACGTTTTAGCTATGATCAATGTTATTAGATTTTTAATAAATAATAGAGGCCATATGTCAGAAATACTTGTTTCAGAGATATTTAATTCCGTTAATTATGTACAGAATTTAAGAGGTTCAATATTTAAAAGCTCTTTATTACAACTTAAATCTAATCTTTACAAATCTACAAAGTAAGAAAGGTATGATATTTTTGTAATATTGTTCGACGATAAATATAATTCTTTCAAACCGAATGGCTGATGTGGAATAATACTTAAATCTGTAGTTTCTGTTTCAGTCAAATCTAATCTCTCTAGTTTAGGAGAATGTTATAATCCAGATTTGTCTTGAAGTTTGTTAAAACTGAGAAATAATTCTACTAAATTCGGCAAAGCTAGAGTGTAGGAAGTTAATTTATTATAAGATAAATATAAGTGAGTTAAATCAGGAAGAGATTAAAGTGCTGAAATATCTTCGATACAATTATAACTTAAATAAAGGTTCTTCAGGTTTTTTAGATTGGAAATGCTGGAAATATCAGATATTTAATTACCTGAGAGGTATAGTTCGGTTAGGTTAGTGAAGAATGATACGAGATAGATATGTTTTATCTCTCTATAATTAAATGTAAATTCTTCAGTTTCCTATACGAATTCTTAACTAAAGGAAAGCAAATTTCTATTTGAAGCATCTTCCCAGACTTCTGGTGGCACATTCATTTCCAACAGATTCTCCATTTGCTGTAAATTAAGTATTTATAGTTATTTGGAAGAGCCAAAGTGACTCAGCAGGTCTTCTTAACTTTTGATTTCATGATTTGGTTGCATGATAACTGATTGGGAGTGGAAATGTTATCATTATGCATACATATTTTAATTATATTATTGTGATATGGTTTTGGAATTCATTTACTTGAGCTCCAAGGCTTCTTATCTGGAAATTCACTAACCACGGCTGAAGGCCAATTAATTGTGCTGCAAGAAACGACAGTTAGCCTGCAAGTGCTCAAGAGGATCGAATTCGGACAAATAATCACCTCCATGACAGAAAGAGGTGGAAAAATATTGTACGCGAGCACCAGTGGATAAATCGGTGAGTTCTTGTTCTGCCCAGTTCTGAGCAAACTGAAAGAACAGATGAAGAGCGCCGGACAAAACGGGTTCACAGAGTGGATCGAAGCGGAAGAGCTTGTTAAAGCAGGAGCGAACGACCTCGTAGAAGGAGACGACGTTAAAATATGGGCACATAAATGGGGAAAGAAGTGAAACAGTAAGTTTTAAAAGTATTTCATAATAGAGTTATAACTAGAAAATCAGACACTCGAAACTATGTCATATTACTAGATAATGGGATAAACACGGGATGAAAAGAAAAAGTAGCCATGTCTTTAAAACGCGTCTTTTTCCTGATCGAGGAGTTTCTTTCATCATGTTTAAATTAAATCGTATTTACTCCTTATCTGATGATCTGCGAGTAAAATCAAAACTGATCATTTCCCGTTGGATATTTGGTGGCTCATTGAAGAAGTGGAGATACATTAGAATAGAATGAGGTGTTTTTATTACTGATATCATTTATATTTTCAAATTATGGACGAAATTTAATATTTTCTGTGGCGATCACAAATAACATAATTATCATTTACATTGTAGTGTAATTTGTTATAAATTGACGAAATAATGTTTAATCGTATAAATTATATATTGAATAAATACCGCAATAACTAAATTACATAGGTTATTCCCCCCAACCTACATATTGATATTTAAAAATATATTAAAATATATAGAGGGTAAATCCAAGGCCGCCACCTTATATCTGAAGGCGAAAATATAGTTAAACTTACTTTGAAAGAGGGAATCTTCCCAACAGATAAGAGGAATATATTCTATAATATTTTTTATATTACCACTCTACTCCAGTCCAAAATATTAAAATGCACTAATTTTAGTATCTTTTATACCGGCTGTAGTTGAAGAAATCGACTCTCATTAACATTCAGTGTATGATAAGGTACCAACAACGTAAACATAAAGTTACAGCGGAATTATATATTTTCACATTATTCAAATACAAGTTTATGGTTTTGGAATTCATATTTAGACTAGAACTAGACAAAAATTGATGGCGTACACCCAGCACCGAAAGTGAAATTATAGATGGACTAGCTTTGATAGGTGGTAATACACTAATAGATTAAAAGATTATTTCCCATAAAATATAATTACTTCCACTCCTCTCCAATTCAAGTTAGTAAAACAGCTAATATTTTGGTAGTATTTTAAACGGCAATAGCTGAAGACTTGAAGTCTTATGAACTTCCAGTGTATGATAATGTACCAACAACGTAAACTTTAAGTCACAGCCTAAGAATGTATATTCATATTCTTTTACTTCAGAAAGTTAATTATTGTTGACTGTACACAACTGAAATAATTTGTTTCGATTTTATAAGCTGGAGTGAAAGGAGTTCATGTTACTAATAATATATAGTTTAGAGATTCCAGCAGCTCTCATCTCGTTATGGTAGTTAAAATTCTAAAATGTAATTAACCTTGATTATTGCAGTTAAACCTTCTAGCCCGGAAAGCCAATAACTATTTAAATATGTTGACTTATGTACTCCTAATTATCCATTACATTCATTCAGGTTCGCTCCAATACAATTCCCAAACTATTGTATTTTTCCAAAAGTTGATTTTTGCTGTAAAAGTGAATTTATTGAGCTTCAGATGAATCAATAATTTGGGAATCGTATCAGAGGCCGTTGCTAAAACTGCCAGTTATAAATAGAGGTACATAAAGCAATATAATTTCACTATATATGTAGTTTTGCCGTTAGACGGTTTAGTTGTGATAATTATGCTTTCACTAATTTTGTAATTTTGAACACAATAATAAAAGCTGGCAGGTTTCTATTAAATTGTAGTATTAGTATTTAGTTATTATATTAATCCCACCTTTATGTTTTAAAAAATATATTTGAGTTGCTGTTTGTATAAATGATTAAAATTAAAGCCAACCAATAAGCGTTAGAAAACTGAGAAAGACGTTATAACGCGTTAGAAAAGGAAAATACGTTAGAAATGTCTCTAACGTCATGTACGTTAGAAATTTAATCATTATTTACACTATATTTTAATAATCAATATAAATCAACTTTACAGTTATATTATACCGAATTATAGTAATTAAACTAATTTAAATGTAAAAATTCATTCAATTAAAGCTTCAACCGCTTGTAAAAACGATAAAATATAATATATTATTAGAGGTTGTGTTCGAAAATCATATAGTGTCCACTATATGTGTTTCGTCCACTAAGTGGTCCAAAATGACGTTTTTGGTTTTTCTATGTTTTGACACTATATTTAAAACAATATTTAAAACTATATTTAAAATATAATGAAGTTCTGCGAATTATATGAACCCACTCCGCAACTATGAATTAGTTAAGAAATAAAAGCCTAAACATAGAATGATAAACGAAATGGTATACTTGTTTTACAACTATATATTATCTTTCTACGTTATATTTCAGTGTTCTGAGCAAAATATTGTATATTAAATGTTTAAATTACTCCTTAATATCATTTTAAAGCTAACGGAATATTTATAAATATTTCAAATATTTTAAGTGAAGTGGAAATACGGAATATTATTATTTGTATAATATTATAATACGTCAATCCCCACAAAATAAATAAAAGTGTAACGTGCTTGTAACGTCTGTTTTAACGCGAAAAACGTTAGAAATCCTTAACGTACGTTAGAAATGAAACATTGGGTGGCTCTAATTAAAATATGTTGTATTTAAAAGTGATTTAGAAAGGATAGAGTGGTAAAGTTAAAAAATTAATATGTTCGCTTTAACATGTTTGTATATTTCTACTTATCAAAATCAATTTAACTACTACAAGTTCTAGTTTATACCACATGTCCCTTTTAACTTATAACACATGTGTGAGCCTTTATAGTCAGTTGTGTTGTAATAACCAATATAATAACATAATAAAACAAAATTAAAATATAGATATAAATAATGAAAATCGATCTTCTTCAAATTTATAAAAAATATAGTAATTAAAGTAGCTTTGCACCAATAAATACATTTAGAATGAAGATATATGTTATTATAGCCGCACTATTATATTAATTGATATGCAAAAGCAAATATTTCATTGATTTTGATGTGGATAACTAGCAATAATCAGTAATATTATGACACAAGAGTTATTATCATAATTTTCTTTGTTTCAAGGGTTGTACCAACGAGCTTTCACTTATATATGAACCGACTATCCAACTCGGCTATGACAGTAGTGTGACTTTTTAATTCACACTAAGATACAAAAGATACATGTGTTATAAAATAGTCCGAAGAAAGTTCTCACTTATGGCACATGTCCAAAAGTGCCAAAATGAGTTCATGTGTTATAAACAAAAAGGGACATGTGGTATAAACTAGAACTTGTAGTAATAGTTACATCATAATAGAGGGGTGTACGCCATCGATTTTTGCCTCTATACTACATTACCTAAATCATTAAAATCGACATTTTCCCAAGATACATTTTGGATACATTTTTGCTTATAAGGGAGTTGAAATCGGTTACTCCCTTATAAGCAAATAATTTATTAAGCTTTGATTTTGTGCCACACCGAACCTGGACCACTAATCTATATAACAACTTAAAATTAATAATAATAGTGCTAAAATAAAAAGAAAATTAAATTTTAAATGTTTTTAACTTCTTATTGAACAATATTGATTGCGATTTCCTTATATATGTTGCAACATTAAGATAGATTAAAAGTAAAAACAAATATTTGAAGAAGCAAAATTGAAGAGGAAAATTAATCACTAGAGTTGATTATTTAAGTAGATGAAAATATTCTGCCAACGAAAGATGGTATGTTGTGGCGTGTGTGTGGAGGCACATGTTATGAGTTAAGATAGCTTTCAGTTATGCGTGTGGAAATGGGGATTTTGGATGCTGAGTGAGGAATATATGTTACAACATTTAATACTCAATTGATTTTTGGATGATTTTATAGTTGAGATCAACAACGTAGCTTATGATGACTATTTTGGTTGTAAACATTTTCAGCATCAATTTCTATCAAAATGTTCACTATTTTTATGTATGTAATGGGTTCTTGTTATTATTATTATGTTTATAGACGGAGCAACATATTTGAAGTAATTAAGAGAATCGAATACTCTGTAATTTTTGGATATTCTACTATCTTTGAATACTCTGTTCTTTTATGAGATAGTTATTATTTATTTATTTATTTCATCTTCTTCATCTTCAGTATATATATTGTTGTAATATGTCATAATTATATTATTGATGGAGATTCACCGAAATAGTTATATTATTGTGTTATCAACTTAATATTCAATATTAGATAGTTATGTTCTTATGCAATGCTTTGATTCAGTTTAATCATAACGTTCATATTTTATTCATTAAGTAGTTAATATATGTCTGTTATACCAGTGACTAATGTGACTACTTTGTCAAAAGATCTCTAATAAGATTTTACATGTTGAGTATAATAACCATCTTAGAAATACAGTAGAAACAACAAAGAGACAATGGAATATATACTCGTTAAATACTAAATTCAAAATAACAATATATTAAATCTTGATATTACAAAGTAAATGTAATAATTACAAGCAAGATGATTGGTGAATCAAGATGTACATTCATTTGATGGCAGCAAAGACACGTGCTTAGAACTTTAGACCATGCAAGTGTAAATGCATATTAAGTGAGTAGTTGTATTTATATTAATAAGAAATGTGAATGAATAAGCATTTTATTAAATCTGTTCGTCCAATAATTTTGTAGTTCGCCTTTTTTGTAATGTACTATAATTAAGTAATTATTCATGGTAAAATCACTAGTACTATGAACAAGGGAACTTCGTGGAGATATCGCAGTATGCTCTTGCGACCAGTCCTTTTTCTTCATAATACGGGTTTCTGTTTTTCTGCACTTGAACAGCTCTTAAGTATTGTTGGTATTGCGAATCGGTTGGCTCGAATTCCTGGTCCCACTCAATCATCTCGTCCACGTTTATCACTTTGGTTATATTTCCGGCTTCGGTTGGGTACCTGGTGTAAAAATAAGCGATTGCCCTCGCCGTGTCTCCCATTTAAACCTGTCTTGGCATGAACTTTCCCTTGTCCAGAATGGACCAGTTCTCAATTTGGGGCGGTTACTTCGTCGTCTGAGTGAAATTTGGGCCGAAGAACGTCCCGCTGGTTCCGTTCAAGCGCTTGAAGGGGTAGTTTTAGCGCCCATTATTTGCTTTCGACCAGGCGGTTCTCAGATGGTGTATATCGGACACCATCGGATCCTGCTTATTGAAGAAAGATTATGGAACAGTGTGCTCACAATTTAAATCGGCGTTGCAGCTAGTGTCCATTGAATTGTACGCGCATGGCATCCTGGAACCGGAATAAACACAGTACACGGCCTGATCGGTTGGGTCGTTGTACACGTAACTGTAAATTTCCTCGCGCGCACGCTAATAACCGAGCGTTTTCTAACTCTTGCTGCTGTACTTCTATAGAAGCTAACGGAGCTCAAGCCCGAATTTACCCGGATACAGAGGCTCTGACAAATGCAAACTCAGTAAAGTTAACATTGGAGTGGTTCATTTATCAAATCACCGACGTAAAACGACGTTTAATGAGAAAACCACTTTAATTAATGACAATAATCAATAATCGTAATTAATACTAGTACCAGTATTATTATATAAATAATATAGTACCACAAATTTTAAACATGTTTCATTCATTAATTACAAGAGAAGTTACTGGTATAACCGTTTAACTAAGGTTTTTTTACAGCTGCATGTAATAAATCCAAAAGGGTTTTGCTTGTTTGACATTATTTAAAACAGAAAATACACTGAAAACAACGATTTTTAAATATCCGTTGACAAAGTTGCTGATAGTTTGGGGTTCGCTCTTAAATTTAGTATCGTGGTCTCAGTTGAAATGAATAACGATTAAGGAGACAAACATAAAAACGTCACTTTTTGTTGTTTTCGGCACTTTTTATAATGATTTCTCAAATGTGTGAGTTCACAAATATTATTTCTATTGTTTGGCCGGGAGTTTCCCTCAAAATTAAACTTAAAATCACTATTGTATCGTCAACGGTTATCAAATTTTTATTCTCTCTCCTTAATCGTTATTCAATTAGGGTAATTCCGGAATAATTCTTCAAAGGACATTATTTTTGGATATTTTGGGGGGGGGGTTGAAAATTGTAATCCCCTTATAAGTGAAAAGGCTGTATGTAATGTTTGCAAAAAGAATTACTAATTATTTACCTGATATTCGTGTTCTTGATGATATCCGTAAATTTCTGGGAGAAATTAATTTTTTCACTCCTCTGACGGATTTGGTCTCCAAAGTAACTTTCAGGGAACCTAACAAGAATTAAAACCTAATTAAATTCGCTTGCTCTAGAGCCTTCTGATAACTTGGTTGGAAGGCTCAGCCAGATTATAATTATTTAAAGGGGAAAAGAGGCCAAAAACAACGATTTTGAGAGTTCACTGTACAAAATGGCATGAGAGCTCGGCAATCGCTCTTAAACAGGTAGTTCAGGAATTATAGATGGTCAAATCAAAATTAAGAAGAGAGACCTAAAATCGTCACTTTTTGTTTTCAGCACTTTTTATAATGATTTCTCAAGTGTGTGAGTTCACAAATATTATTTCTATTGTTTGGTGAACTTTTAAAATCGTTGTATTGGGTTGAAAATGGTAATCACCTTATAAGTGAAAAGGCTGTATGTAATGTTTGCAAAAAGAAGCAAAATATAGAATTCAGAACTGATGTGAAAACTTATACAAACTAATTTATTTCACTCAAATATGTGCACACTAATGTTTTGAATTCACCTGTACATGAATTCTAAAGTGCTTGCTTCAAATCGTTTTATTTTCAATTATTGGCGCTTATTTCTTTGTACTAAATAATTAAAGCAAGTACTAAATACAAGATAAGAGTAAGATAATCTTGTGATTTTTAAGAAGATGATTACTTCACTATAACAATATACATATTTACACTTACAGAAAAACTATTTCACTTCAACTTCATGCAACCAACTGAAGGGTAGAATGATAGTTAGAACAAATAGACTAATCAAAATCTAGAATCTGTGTCTAAATATAGTCAAAAAATGATTAAAATTTATCGGAAGTAGATTCAGAAGGGTTATCTTAATATTTAAAAAAACTCTAAATTGAAAGATTTGGCGTTTATAAGAAACCTAAACATACAAAGACTAACGTTAGAAGACTGCAATAACATAATTCCAAATTTTGAAAGTAAAAACATTTAAGAAATATTTATTGAATACTGTGACTTTACAAATAAGGATATATCATTTAATTGCCCAAGTCTCACTAATTTGGGGTTTAATTCATGCGGGGTGCTTAAACTAGATTAGTTAAAAACGCTAAGTAATCTAATCGAATTAAAACTTAATGAAAATATTGGAATTGATTTAGCTCCTCTTTAATATTGTACTAAACTTAATGTGCTGTGGATGATTGATTTAAATTTAACAAATTTAGATGTATTGATGCATTTGACTAACTTAGTCGAATTAAGCCTCAATGATAATGAAAATGTTGAAATAAAATCACTTTAATTTCTGATTAAGCTTACTAAATTAGGGTTAGCTGGTGGTTATTTAACGAATTTAAATACTTTGCAGTATTTGACAAACTTAATCGAGTTGAACTTAAATGATAATGAAAATATAGATATTAATCCACTATAATATCTTGCTAAGCTCACTATTTTAGGGTTAGAGCGCTGTCGTTTAACTAAATTAAATTCTTTAAGATCACTTGTTAGTTTAGAATAATTATATCTCTAAGAAAATTAGGGAATTGATATAACTCCGCTCTAATACTTGAAAAAACTAAAAAAATTATAGTTAAATTATTGCGATTTAGATAATATTGAAGCTTTAAGGCCTCTTGTTGAACTTTAAGAATTATAAATTTCATTAAATTCAATTATATCTATTCAACCAGTTAATTAGTTGAAACAAATATATATTTTAAATACGATGGGTAATAAAATAATTGATTTTTAAGCTATATAGACACACCCACACTTTTAAGAATTTGTAATAGTGTGTCAACACAAACCAACCAAAGAATAATTATTAGCTGGTCACAAGATGACGTGCATCAGTTATTCAACAGATTCTTTCAGAAGAATGTAAAAATTTAGAATTAGCTTTAATTTGTAATAGGCTAGTCACAAAAAGAAAATTGTTGAATAAATTAAAAGTTCGTTTATAAAATAATCAGAATTTATCACATAAGTTGCATAGTTCTTCCAGAAGCTGTCATATATTGATGAGTAATGATTATTTTGATTTCTTTCGAATAATGTAAATTATTAAAATTATTATTTTCATATATAACGAAATATGATAAGTGTAATATTAAAGATAGAATATTGGTTCCAAATTCAATCCTATTGTTCAATCCAATGATTGACTATTATTTAGATAATATAAACCGACTTTTGTCAATAGCCACTTCAAATTCATTTATGGATAAGAAAGAAAAAGTAGCGTTAGAAAATGCTTTGACTCGTAGATTTTTCTTGGCTCCGGCCTTTGAAATTTATCAGGGTGTTGCTGGACTTTATGATTTTTTTAATATCCCACTCACTTTTCTTTCATTTATACGTGCATGACTTTCTTGGCCTTCTTCTTTTCGCTTTGACTTTACTTATTTTCCTACTGGGCAGGTAGGTGTTCTAGGTGTTTTAGACTTCTTACATGCTTTTAATTTTCTTTAGGAGTATCTCGCATTGTGTTGTGGGTCGGTTGATGAATTAACGAGAATTAATGTGTGAATTTCTGTATAATTTTGAAATAACGTATAAAACACATTTCTTCACATCAGTTAGGCAAAAAATAATTAAGCTTTAACCAAATTGAACTTTGCAGCTTCAATTATAAACGCCAGTCTCTACTGTAAGTAACTATTGTGAGTAGGCCATAATACAATATTGCTTGGACTTGGCCCTTCATAAGCTACTTCGACTACAAATAGGGGTGGTTTTTTCACAAACGCGTACTAAAAATAATTTCGCGTGCGAAACCTCGCGTGTAATTGTACGCATGCGTGCATCGTACGCGCGTGCAAAAAAATGAGAAAGCGTGCATATAATTTAAGTAATATATTTATTTTCAATATAAACCGATCATAATTTGATGTCAATGCTATATTTTGATGGAATATAACTAATATAATAACTTAAAGCCAAGTAACAGTATATAAAAATGATTATTTGTTTGACTTATGTTGGAGTGAAAACATACTGAGGTCACGGGACCTAAGTTGCCAGAGGTAAATCTCTGTTACATTCCAATTATTAGCACATCATTGTATGTATTAACAGTTAAACTCACCTCTGAACACCATTCGTCCCATTATTTTTATTCCATACTTGTTATCATAAAATTCGGCTACTAACCACCAAAATATTTGAGAAATTAGAGCGTATCAAAAAGGTTAGCATTCATTAATGTATTATCTAGGGGTAAAGAAATACTTATTTTATGCTCTCGACCCAAACTATTCAGCGAATGTTCTTCGCACAATTCTGTCTATTTTCAGATGTTAAATTTGAATTAAACTGAATTCATTTACATAAGAAGCAACATAACTAGGCTCTATAAATATTGATAGTAGAGATGTCTTGGATATGCTTCTGAGTTGTTCAACTTTGGAGTGGAATTAGTATGACTTTGTATTTTATATTCTGTAAATAGAAATATTTAATGTGTTCGCTCCAATTACAATGAAGCCACATCTATGACTCTGTACAGTGCCAACCAAAACTATTTCAAAAACTTTCCCATCAAAAAATTTACATGATAAGTTACTAACTTAGTGAAAGGTGAACATAGAGTATGGTGATTTGTTGGTCTGAAAGACATAGGATTATTATTTGGCCTTATTTGAACATCATTCAGGACATTATTGTTCAATATTTTGAAACCCCTAAACTTTTATTCGTCGGAACCAACTAATTCAACTTGACGGGATAAATTTGTTAATTTATTTGAAGATGTGATGAATTGCTGGTTTCCTTGAGTATGTTAACTGTTTTAGCTTGACGAACCGTTTTTCTATTTTGCAGACCATAATATTAAACTAGACAAGAGCTTCAAAAGTTCGATTCGGAGCTAACATCGTATTTGAGTCCATTGTAACCAATCGTTTTGAATGTTAAATATAAACTTCTGAGCATCAGTAGATCCATGCGCAAAATCCTCTCGAAAGAATGTTACAAATTCGAGTTTGAATTTTTACTAAACTGGAAAAGTTCATAACTACCATCGTAACTTCTACAAGCTATACTGTCACTTTTAACCACAAGTTTACTTTGTTATAAAGTACACAATGAACATTTTCTATTATTTTACAACAAGTCCATTTTGAAGTGTGAGGTTTACAATTAAAAAATTAGCTCAATGTGGTTAAATACGTAATAGTAATAAATATAGAAAGGAAATGTCCAATTCTCACTATTGATAGAAATAAATGCGTTTTTTCCTTGGCAACTTAGGTCCCGTGACCTCAGTATATTAATTACAAATTTAATATATTGCAATTATAAACATGTGAGTATTTCATAAATACTCACTTATTTACTTCTGTTACAAGAATATCTACTTTTACTTTTATTATATCCAAAATATTATCTAAAATAATTAAATTTACTCTAAATTCGACTTTCCCCCATCTTAAGAGCATTAAATCACTAACTTATAAATATTAGATAATATTTTCAATAATATGTATTCATCAGGTAGGTTCTTTATCATAGAAATTATCATAGAAATAATTTTGAAAATAGTCTCAGTAATGTCATAAATAATATTAATATTAAATAATAATTGAATTCTCCTCATATCTTAATATATCTGCGTGCAAATATAATATTCGCGTACAACATGTACGCGATTTGCACGCGCGTACAAATTTTGAAAACGCGTGCAAATTGCGTGCAAAAACCACCCCTTATTACAATATTTGAAATTATGTTTTTTGAAAACTAATTCAAATCTTTGAACTCGTGCTGAGTAATATCTGGATCTAATATATTTATTACATTAGAGGGGTCAAGAATAAACTCTTCCACGAAACAAACTAGTTCAAACAGCAGTGAACATTAACTTACTACTGAACTCAGAGAATCATGTCTCTGAAGTCAACGTAAAATCATCAACTGGTGACAATGTGAATTAAAACAGGTGTGATTTGAATGAATTTAGTAAGAAATGTTATCTTACTGCTCATTAGTGATGTTTGACCTCAAAATTCTATTCCTAGTTAAATTTCATTTTATTAACTATTGAATATGCCTATTTTCCAATTGGTGATACTTGAGCATTGCCAAAGATGTCCTGTTTAAATTCTGGAACCTAAATCATTGATAAAATGAAACAACACACAGTTTTGTTTTATAGAATGTGGTTCAACTAATTACTTCTTCACAATTCAATGAATTAGCAACCGGACTATGAAATCCGAACGAACTTGACGATGAGTAGTGCAGCAACAGTCAAATATACTGAAAATTAGGAGATTTAACTGAAAATGGGGTGCTTCAGCTAAATAGCACTATTTCAACCCAGAAACAAACATATTTGTGTTTAATTTCATTAAATTGATTACGAATGTGAGCTCAAGCGAGAGTTCAAGCAATTGATCTACTTTGGTGAGACCATTTTGCTCTCAATCAATAGTATTTCCCAAATCTTTGGTTAAATAGAGATATGGCCGGTGGCAAAGCTTTGGTTGCTGTTTGAAGTAGAATACTATCAAGCTACGAGTAAGGACCAAGATTGATTGAAATCTGCAGGTCTTGTTCTAACAAGTCGACACTCTTCCTTAACGAAAGAAAGACTGCTTAACGAAGCTCCATGTGTTTGAGTGGAGCAATGATGCTTCCTGACAAGAATCACATTGAGATTTTCAAGTCATTAGACTTGGTATAGCTCATATGTGATACACGACGGTCCCAACCATTTACAAATGCATTGTAGAGATCATTTAGTCAAGAATAAGTTTGTTTCATTCGGCACAACTTGTTCCATGACCACAGTGTTTTTAATTTTTCGTGTGGGTCTCTTCATCTCCGTCAAATCTGGTTAAATGGGATTTGTGCGCTATTTAAGCTTTGATATTGGGTTCAAATGCTTCCAAGATAGTGATTTGTGGATGAGCAGGACATTTAGTACTTTTGATTCCATAGCCAATCTTATATCATAAATGAATATTTATCAGATTTACTTCATTAATCAGCGTCAGAGTTCTGAATGAACTGCGCCCATATTTCAATCTTCATGTTTACAGCCAGAATCTGCTCGTTTATTTATAAGTTAAAGTATTCTCTATAGCGAGTCATTGACTTTCTGAACTTTGAGACTCTGTTTTAAACTTAGATTTTTCTTATTTACTTCTGGGAACTGTGAACTTACAGTATTTTGTTGTAGAACTAGAGCTCGTCTGTTGTCGGGACTTACTGATTTGAAAAGTCATATTCTGAAAAATTCTTGTGGTGCTTTAATGTTTCTGCGTTAGTAATTTTGTTATTCCAAAAATGCAAGGTTAATAATTAAGTTAACTTTGATAAAGGAGAGACGTCAATTATGCATGCATCATATGCCTAAATTTTTTCTAGTCTATATAAGTTTTACAATGGATGCAGATCAATAACTTTAGTATTATATATGTATAATGTATTTAGATTTTTCATAAATTGAAGAGGCCATATGTCAGCAACATTTGTTCTAGAGATAGTTAATTATGTTAGTTAAGTGCAGAATTTAAGAGGCCCAATATTTTAAAGCTCTTTATTACAACTTAAATCTAATCTTTACAAATCTACAAAGTTAGAAAGATATGATATGCCCGTAAAATTGTTCCTTGATAAATGTAATTTTTTCAAACCGAATAGCTGATGAGGAATAGTACGTAGATCTGTAGTTTCTGTTTCAGACAAAGTTTATTTCTCTAGTTTAGGAGAATGTTATAATCCAGATTTGTCTTGAAGTTTGTTACCGCTGAGTGATAAATATACTAAATTCGGCAAAGCTAGAGTGTAGGAAGTTAATTTATTATAAGATAAATATAAGTGAGTTAAATCAGGAAGAGATTAAAGTGCTGAAATATCCTCGATACAGTTTCTTTCTAAATAGAGTTTCTTCAGGTTTTTGAGCTTGTAAATGCTTGAAATATCAGATATATTATTACCTGAGAGGTTTAGTTCGATTAGGTTTGTGAGGAAAGAAATTAGAAAGATACGTTTTATCCCTCTACTAAAAAATCCATAACTTTTAGTTCGCTAAACGAATTCTTAATTAAAGGAAAGCAAATTTCTATTTGAAGCATCTTCCCAGATTTCTGGTGAAACATTCATTTTTAAAAGTTTCTCCATTTGCTCTAAATCAAGTATTTCTAGTTATTTTGAAGAGCGAAAGTGATTCAGCAGGTCTTCTTAACTTTTGATTTCATGATTTGGTTGCATGATAACTGATTGGGAGTGGAAATGTTATCATTATGCATACATATTTTAATTATATTATTGTGATATGGTTTTGGAATTCATTTACTTGAGCTCCAAGGCTTCTTATCTGGAAATTCACTAACCACGGCTGAAGGCCAATTAATTGTGCTGCAAGAAACGACAGTTAGCCTGCAAGTGCTCAAGAGGATCGAATTCGGACATTATAGGTTATTTCGACGCGAAGCGTCGCAAGAATTTTAGCAATGCAAGCATTATAACAGGATAACAAATATAGAATGCATGGCTCATGTAGTTATCTAAACGATTATATGGATGATATATGAATATAACTAGCATTTATATAACACATTATCAACTTAAAGTTTAATTATAAACATTACATAAGTAATGCATCAAAATTATAAATAATAACTTAAATTTTTAAATAATACAACATTCTATAGTACTCTATCACCCCCATGTTGGGAATATATTGTTTTAAATGAAAGTTTAAGCATATTTTTACTCTTGCCATGTGTCTAAATACTACTTTGATCCTTTCATTGATTGAAGTGGGACAACATTATATTAATATTCTTGTATATAGTTATTTAACATTAATAAATATATGATTGACACGAATTTGAATCTCATCTAAAAATAGATGGTGGAGTGAATATATATTAATTGATGTTAATTATACTATTAAAAGCTCATCCCGTCTATTGAAATTACCACTTTCAAATGACACTATAAAAATGCGATTTATGAAATGCTTGATAAGTCTAGACTCATTTATAACTGCGTGCGCGCACGTCGTGCGCACGAAAAAGACGTGCGTTCGCCAAACAGGCGCACGAGTGCGCGACTACACAAGTATATTGCATGATAACTGATTGGGAGTGGAAATGTTATCATTATGCATACATATTTTAATTATATTATTGTGATATGGTTTTGGAATATACTTGAGCTCCAAGGCATCAGGAAAGTTTTCTATTTTTACAAGGAATTACCACCATTATTAATTAGTAACTTCTTTACTATCAGTTACATATTAAATTGAAAGAGCCTAATACTAATATGGTAATATAAAGAAACCTAACGAGCGGTAATACGCTACTTATAATAACAAGAGCTAGTAAAATTTGCAATTTTGCATTATGGATTGAAAAATACATATAACATGAATACATACTAGTATTTCACAACATCCAGCTATTTTTATAATTTCATGTAAGGTCCCTTTTCAGCAGGAAAACGCACTAATCATGCAGATTCTGCAGGATTATCGAAACGGCCAGCAGGTAGATATATGTTATTAATAAGCATTTTTAGAAGTAATATTGGTTCATTTGTAACCAATTAATAATGAATATCAATATAATTATGTGTATATACTGGTATATATACTAATCGATGCTTCATTGGTGTTCTTGTTCATTAAACGATCTGAAGGGTAGGTAGACCATAATATCCATTTTCAATCCTATTTTTCAATCCAATTATTGACTATTATTTAGATAATATAAACCGACTTTTGTCAATAGCCACTTCAAATTCATTTATGGATAAGAAAGAAAAAGTAGCGTTAGAAAATGCTTTGACTCGTAGATTTTTCTTGGCTCCGGCCTTTGAAATTTATCAGGGTGTTGCTGGACTTTATGATTTGGGTCCATGTGGCGCGTAAATCCGTCAAAACTTGATTTCACAGTGGCGTAGTCATTTTGTGGTAAATGAGGATCTCTAGGAGGTTTGTTGCACGTGTCTTGTTCCGGAGCAGGTTTTGATTGCTTCTGGTCACGTTGCTAAGTTTGCGGACTTGATGGTGAAGGACACTGCCACCGGTGAGTGCTATCGTGCTGACAAAATAGTGGAGGAGCAGCTTCAGAAGCGCATTGACGCCACTACCGACGCCGCGCTCAAGCACGAGCTCCAGACCGTTTTCAACCAGGTGGACGGCTTATCCCAGGCCGAAACGGACAAGGTGATCACCGACTACAAGATAACCTCCGAAGCCGGCAACCCACTTTCACCCTGCTTCCCCTTCAACCTCATGTTCCAAACCACCATTGGCCCCTCCAACCCACAAAAAGCTTACTTGAGGCCTGAAACCGCCCAGGGCATCTTCATGAACTTCAAGCGCGGCTTCGAACAGGCCAGAGGACAGCTCCCATTCGGTATCGCCCAAATCGGAACCGCGTTCAGAAACGAAATCGCTCCCAGAAACGGACTACTGAGAGTGAGAGAGTTCGAACAGGCCGAAATCGAGTACTTCATCAAGGACAGGTACGAATCGGTCAAGAACTTCCACGAGGTCAAGGACATGAAGGTAAATCTGTTCTCGTATCAACAACAGCTGAACGGAGAGGACTACTACCACGACATCACAATCGGCGAAGCCATCGAGAAGAAAATCATCAACCACGAATACCTCGGCTACTTCATCGGCAGATGCCAATAATTCCTCGTTTCCGTCGGCCTCGACGTGACCAAGCTCCGCTTCCGCCAACACCTTCCAAAGCAACTCGCCCACTACGCCAAGGACTGCTGGGACTGCGACTGCATGCTCTACTGCGGCTGGACCGAAATTGTCGGCATCGCCGACAGATCCGCCTACGACCTCCAAGTCCACTCCAAAGCAAGCGGAACCGACATGAGCGCCTTCGTTAAATACGACACCCCCGTCCAAAAAGAACTCTTCTCTGCCAAAGCCGTCATGAAAATCCTCGCCAAAGAGTTCAAACAGAACGCCCAAGCCCTCAAACAAGCCATCGAAACCGCTTCCCAAGAAGAATACGAACGCATCTCCAACGAACTCCCAACCGGAAAGTTCACCATTTTAGGACTACAACTCCCAGCCGAATCCATTCAGCTCGTTAAGGCCATGCAGAGCGTTCACGGAGAATCAATCACCCCCATCGTAATCGAACCATCATTCGGTATCGGCAGAATCATCTACTCCATACTCGAACACTCATTCTACATGAGAGAAAACGACGAAATGAGAACCGTCTTCAAGTTCAACCCAACCATCGCACCATGCAAGTGCGCCGTCATCTCACTCATGCAAAAAGACGAACTCGAAACCGTCACCACACAACTCATCAGACAACTCAGAAAAATCGGCATCAGCTGCAAATCAGACGACTCCGGCGTATAAATCGGCAAAAAATACGCCAGATTCGACGAAATCGGCATCCCATACATCGTCACCGTAGACTTCGACAGCCTCACCGACAAGAAAGTCACCTTGAGAGAAAGAGACTCCATGGCCCAAATCAGAATCGACATCGCCACCATCAACCAAACAATCAACGACCTCGTCCAGGGATACGTTAAATTCGAAGAACTCAAGTGATAAAGGTCAATAATATTAATTTCTAAAATTTATATATTTATGATACTAGAAGAAAAATTAGCTATTATTTCCAAATTATTATACCTCGACGATAGAAGTGGGAGAGAATAATTTTTACGGCGGGATCTATATGTGAGTGTATTCATGATATTACTGTATAATTTTATTCCTCTTGCTAAATGTAGCGAATTCATATTTCAATATTTACATGTTTTTTGACCAAATGCTAAAACAATTCTATTTTACTTAAATAACAAAGCCACAATCACGCCCTTATAAAATATATAATACTAATAAGTGATATACAAATATTAACGAATTACCTTTGGCTTGTACATAACTGACATGTCATTATATATTATCAGATCATTACATTAGGACGCCGAGCCAATCGTTATCATATTATTTATATTTTTTAAAGTTAGAGAACTATAAAAGATTTACAAACTCACTACATAATGAGTGGCATCTCACTAAAACTCTCATTTAAATAACTTCTTATATATGTTCTTATAATCTATATAATTTTATTCAATCAAAAATGACTCGTTATCAAATACAAGACAATGACTTTGTTAATAATATTCAGAACTAACTTTAAATGCATTATTGACTGTTTGGTTATTCGGCCCCAACCCTAATTTAAGACTTTTCGCCCACTAATTAAATTTCACCTTGCCATCAATTTATAAATAAAAGTGCCATTTTAATAGTATTACACCTCTATTTGAAAATGAGTAAACTCAGAATATTTCCATAAAGATTTGAAGATTTCTTTTTTAATTTGAGCATATTTTAATTATTTAGCTTTATTAATGCAGACAATTGCATTATATTTTCATTAATGAAATATAATAACTTAATATTACGATTCAATTATTTACTCTGAACGATAATAAAATAATCAATCTGATAAAACATTATAAAATTGTGTATTCGCTTTTAAAATATTGTAATAACAAGATTAAACGCACGAATAACTTTACTTTTGTGATTTGATCGTATATTTAATAATATATACGTATATTATATATACGTATATATTATATACGTATAATAATATATACGTATATTTAATAATATACTAAAATGCTGTAATATCAATAATTAAAAACTAAACTAAATAATAATTAAAAGAAATTAGGGTTGGGACCGAATAACCGACTGTTTATAATAGTAACTAATGTATTCCCTCGATGACATTCACTTTAAAATCGTCTTAAAAATTACCACATTTTATTCTTCAATAATTTTATTGATTAATAATGTAATTAAAATATATGTGTACATAATATTATTATATTTCCACTCTCAATCAGTAATCGTGCAATAATATAATCATGTGATTAGAAATAAAGAAGACTTGCTGAATCACTTTCGCTCTTCCCAAAAACTAGAAATACTTGATTCAGAGCGAATGAAGGATTTTTTGGCTTAGAATGCTCCACCAGAAGTCTGGGAAGATGGTTCGAATAGGAACTTGCTTTCCTTTAATTAAGAATTGGTAAAGCGAACTAAAGAATTTAGACTTAATAATGAAGGGATACAATATTTACATCTCATTTCTCTCCTCACTAACCTAACCGAACTAGACCTCTACAATAATAAAATATCCAATATTTCCAGTATTTCCTTGCTCAAAAACCTGACGAAACTCAATCTAAGAGATAATTATATCGAAGATATTTCAGCACTTAAATCTCTTCATGATTTAACTCACTTATAATTATATTCAAATAGATTAACTTCCTACACTCTAGCTTTGCCGAATTTAGTATATTTATCACTCGGCAATAACAAACTTCAAGATAAATCTGGACTGTAATATTCTCCTAAACTAGAGAGTTTATATTTATCTAGAACAGAAACCACAGATCTACTAATTATCAGTCAGCTATTCGGTTTGAAAGTATTATATTTATCCGAGAACAATCTTAAGGAAATATCCCACCTTTCTAACTTCTTAGATTTGTAAAGATTAGAATTGAATAATAATAAATAGCTTTCAAATATTGGGCCTCTTAAATTCTGCACTTAACTAACATAATTAAGTATCTCTGAAACAAGAGTTGCTGACATATGGCCTCTTCAATTTCAGAAAAATCTAAAAAGATTAGAAATGTAAACTACGAAAGTTGTTGATCTGCATCCGTTGCAGTACTTATATAGACTAGAAAAAATTTCTGCGTATAACGCATGCATAATTGACGTCTCTCCGTTATCTAAGTTAACTTAATTATAATACTTGACATTAAATAATAACAAAATTAATAATAGAGATACACTCTAGCACCACCCGAATTTTTCAGAATATGACTTCTCAGATCAGTAAGTACCAACAACAGACGAGCTCAAGTTCTACAACAAAATACTGTAAGTTCAAAGTTCCCACAAGTATATTAGGAAAATCTAAGATAAGAACAGAATCTCAAAGTTCAGAGAGTCAATGACTCGCCAGAGAGAATACGTTAACTTATAAATAAATGAGCAGATTCGGGTTGTAAACATGAAGATTGAAATATGGGCGCAGTTCATTCAGAACTCTGACGCTGATTAATGAAGTAAATCTGATAAATATTCATTTATGATATAAGATTGGCTATGGTAATAGTACGGGTACTAGAATTAATTATGAAAGTTGAATGTCATTTATTAAAGTGGTTCTCATTTAACATCGTTGCATATCGGTGGTTTGGTTCTAAACACCAGATTGCCGTACGCCAGATTGAGAGCTTATGGAGGTACCCAATTGTTATTGCAGAAGAGGATGAGACGAACTGAAGGAAGCTGCGAAAATATATTTGAACAAATAAGTGAAATTCGATTTTCAATATGTTATAAATCTTACTATTTCATTCGATAAGTTCATGTCCACCATCCTGATTAGAATTAATACTATTGCATAAAAAATTAGCATTAATGATTGAAATGAAAGATTCTCATTTGAAGCGGTATGTCAATATATTAATATTATATGATTGCATTTTAACAACATTTTAACATTTTTTTCAATTACTTTTTAATCTCAATCTATACGGAAATCTGGCGTTTAGCTGGTGGTTTGATAAATGAACCACTCCAATGTTAACTTTACTGAGTTTGCATTTGTCAGAGCCTCTGTATCCGGGTAAATTCGGGCTTGAGCTCCGTTAGCTTCTATAGAAGTACAGCAGCAAGAGTTAGAAAACGCTCGGTTATTAGCGTGCGCGCGAGGAAATTTACAGTTACGTGTACAACGACCCAACCGATCAGGCCGTGTACTGTGTTTATTCCGGTTCCAGGATGCCATGTGCGTACAATTCAATGGACACTGGCTGCAACGCCGATTTAAATTGTGAGCACACTGTTCCATAATCATTCTTCAATAAGCAGGATCCGATGGTGTCCGATATACACCACCTGAGAACCGCCTGGTCGAAAGCAAATAATGGGCGCTAAAACTACCCCTTCAAGCGCTTGAACGGAACCAGCGGGACGTTCTTCGGCCCAAATTTCACTCAGACGACGAAGTAACCGCCCCAAATTGAGAACTGGTCCGTTCTGGACAAGGGGAAGTTCATGCCAAGACAGGTTTAAATGGGAGACACGGCGAGGGCAATCGCTTATTTTTACACCAGGTACCCAACCGAAGCCGGAAATATAACCAGAGTGATTAACGTGGACGAGATGATTGAGTGGGACCAGGAATTCGAGCCAACCGATTTGCAATACCAACAATACTTAAGAACTGTTGAAGTGCAGAAGAATAGGAACCCGTATTATGAAGAAAAAGGACTGGTCGTAAGAGCATACTGCGATATCTCCACGAAGTTTCCGTGCTCGCAGTAGTGATTTTACCAGGTACTCATTTAAAATTTAACTTTCTTTTTATTTTAGCACTATTATTATTAATTTTAAGTTGTTATATAGATTAGTGGTCCAGGTTCGGTGTGGCACAAAATCAAAGCTTAATAAATTATTTGCTTATAAGGGAGTAACCGATTTCCACTCCCTTATAAGCAAAAATGTATCAAAAATGTATCTTGGGAAAATGTCGATTTTAATGATTTAGGTAATGTAGTATAGAGGCAAAAATCGATGGCGTACACCCCTCTATTATGATGTAACTATTACTACAAGTTCTAGTTTATACCACATGTCCCTTTTTGTTTATAACACATGAACTCATTTTGGCACTTTTGGACATGTGCCATAAGTGAGAACTTTCTTCGGACTATTTTATAACACATGTATCTTTTGTATCTTAGTGTGAATTAAAAAGTCACACTACTGTCATAGCCGAGTTGGATAGTCGGTTCATATATAAGTGAAAGCTCGTTGGTACAACCCTTGAAACAAAGAAAATTATGATAATAACTCTTGTGTCATAATATTACTGATTATTGCTAGTTATCCACATCAAAATCAATGAAATATTTGCTTTTGCATATCAATTAATATAATAGTGCGGCTATAATAACATATATCTTCATTCTAAATGTATTTATTGGTGCAAAGCTACTTTAATTACTATATTATTTATAAATTTGAAGAAGATCGATTTTCATTATTTATATCTATATTTTAATTTTGTTTTATTATGTTATTATATTGGTTATTACAACACAACTGACTATAAAGGCTCACACATGTGTTATAAGTTAAAAGGGACATGTGGTATAAACTAGAACTTGTAGTAGTTAAATTGATTTTGATAAGTAGAAATATACAAACATGTTAAAGCGAACATATTAATTTTTTCATAACTTTACCACTCTATCCTTTCTAAATCACTTTTAAATACAACATATTTTAATTAGAGCCACCCAATGTTTCATTTCTAACGTACGTTAAGGATTTCTAACGTTTTTCGCGTTAAAACAGACGTTACAAGCACGTTACACTTTTATTTATTTTGTGGGGATTGACGTATTATAATATTATACAAATAATAATATTCCGTATTTCCACTTCACTTAAAATATTTGAAATATTTATAAATATTCCGTTAGCTTTAAAATGATATTAAGGAGTAATTTAAACATTTAATATACAATATTTTGCTCAGAACACTGAAATATAACGTAGAAAGATAATATATAGTTGTAAAACAAGTATACCATTTCGTTTATCATTCTATGTTTAGGCTTTTATTTCTTAACTAATTCATAGTTGCGGAGTGGGTTCATATAATTCGCAGAACTTCATTATATTTTAAATATAGTTTTAAATATTGTTTTAAATATAGTGTCAAAACATAGAAAAACCAAAAACGTCATTTTGGACCACTTAGTGGACGAAACACATATAGTGGACACTATATGATTTTCGAACACAACCTCTAATAATATATTATATTTTATCGTTTTTACAAGCGGTTGAAGCTTTAATTGAATGAATTTTTACATTTAAATTAGTTTAATTACTATAATTCGGTATAATATAACTGTAAAGTTGATTTATATTGATTATTAAAATATAGTGTAAATAATGATTAAATTTCTAACGTACATGACGTTAGAGACATTTCTAACGTATTTTCCTTTTCTAACGCGTTATAACGTCTTTCTCAGTTTTCTAACGCTTATTGGTTGGCTTTAATTTTAATCATTTATACAAACAGCAACTCAAATATATTTTTTAAAACATTAAGGTGGGATTAATATAATAACTAAATACTAATACTACAATTTAATAGAAACCTGCCAGCTTTTATTATTGTGTTCAAAATTACAAAATTAGTGAAAGCATAATTATCACAACTAAACTGTCTAACGGCAAAACTACATATATAGTGAAATTATATTGCTTTATGTACCTCTATTTATAACTGGCAGTTTTAGCAACGGCCTCTGATACGATTCCCAAATTATTGATTCATCTGAAGCTCAATAAATTCACTTTTACAGCAAAAATCAACTTTTGGAAAAATACAATAGTTTGGGAATTGTATCGGAGCGAACCTGAATGAATGTAATGGATAATTAGGAGTACATAAGTCAACATATTTAAATAGTTATTGGCTTTCCGGGCTAGAAGGTTTAACTGCAATAATCAAGGTTAATTACATTTTAGAATTTTAACTACCATAACAAGAATTGGTGGAATCTCTAAACAATATATTATTAGTAACATGAACTCCTAAGCTTATAAAATTGAAACTAATTATTTCAGTTGTGTACAGTCAACAATAATTAACTTTCGGAAGTAGAAGAATATGAAAATATTTTTTAGGCTGCAACTTTGTCTTTATCTAGTTGGTATATAATCATACACTGGAAATTTATGAGACGCCAAGTCTTCAATTATTGCCTTTTAAAATACTACCAAAGTATTAGCTGTTTTACTAACTTGAATTGGAGAGGAGTGGAAGTAATTATATTTTATGGGAAATAATCTTTTAATCTATTAGTGTATTACCACCTATCAAAGCTAGTCCATCTATAATTTCACTTTCGGTGCTGGGTGTACGCCATCAATTTTTGTCTAGTTCTAGTCTAAATATGAATTCCAAAACCATAAACTTGTATTTGAATAATGTGAAAATATATAATTCCGCTGTAACTTTATGTTTACGTTGTTGGTACCTTATCATACACTGAATGTTAATGAGTCGATTTCTTCAACTACAGCCGGAAAAAAAGATACTAAAATTAGTGCATTTTAATATTTTGGACTGGAGTAGAGTGGTAATATAAAAAATATTATAGAATATATTCCTCTTATCTGTTGGGAAGATTCCCTCTTTCAAAGTAAGTTTAACTATATTTTCACCTTCAGATATAAGGTGGCGGCCTTGGATTTACCCTCTATTTATTTTAATATATTTTTAAATATCAATATGTAGGTTGGGGGGAATAACCTATGTAATTTAGTTATTGCGGCATTTATTCAATATATAATTTATACGATTAAACTTAAATTTTCGTCAATTTATAACAAATTACACTACAATGTAAATGATAATTATGTTATTTGTGATCGCCACAGAAAATATTAAATTTCGTCCAAAATTTGAAAATATAAATGATATCAGTAATAAAAACACCTCATTCTATTCTAATGTATCTCCACTTCTTCAATGAGCCACCAAATATCCAACGGGAAATGATCAGTTTTGATTTTACTCGCAGATCATCAGATAAGGAGTAAATACGATTTAATTTAAACATGATGAAAGAAACTCCTCGATCAGGAAAAAGACGCGTTTTAAAGACATGGCTACACACTTACATACTTGAAATACATCATTATTTTTTGATATTTGTGGGGGGGGTTGAAAATGGTAATCCCCTTATAAGTGAAAAGGCTGTATGTAATGTTTGCAAATAGAAGCAGATGAAGCAAAATATAGAATTCAGAACTGATGTGAAAACTTATACAAACTAATTTATTTCACTCAAATATTTGCACACTAATGTTTTGAATTCACCTGTACATGAATTCTAAAGTGCTTGCTTCAAATCGTTTTATCTTCAATTATTGGCGCTTATTTCTTTGTACTAAATAATTAAAGCAAGTACTAAATACAAGATAAGAGTAAGATAATCTTGTGATTTTTAGAAGATGATTACTTCACTATAACAATATACATATTTACACTTACAGAAAAACCATTTCACTTCAACTTCATGCAACCAACTGAAGGGTAGAATGATAGTTAGAACAAATAGACTAATCAAAATCTAGAATCTGTGTCTAAATATAGTCAAAAAATGATTAAAATTTATCGGAAGTAGATTCAGAAGGGCTATCTTAATATTTAAAAAACTCTAAATTGAAAGATTTGGCGTTTATAAGAAACCTAAACATACAAAGACTAACGTTAGAAGACTGCAATAACATAATTCCAAATTTTGAAAGTAAAAACATTTAAGAAATATTTATTGAATACTGTGACTTTACAAATAAGGATATATCATTTAATTGCCCAAGTCTCACTAATTTGGGGTTTAATTCATGCGGGGTGCTTAAACTAGATTAGTTAAAAACGCTAAGTAATCTAATCGAATTAAAACTTAATGAAAATATTGGAATTGATTTAGCTCCTCTTTAATATTGTACTAAACTTAATGTGCTGTGGATGATTGATTTAAATTTAACAAATTTAGATGTATTGATGCATTTGACTAACTTAGTCGAATTAAGCCTCAATGATAATGAAAATGTTGAAATTAAATCACTTTAATTTCTGATTAAGCTTACTAAATTAGGGTTAGCTGGTTGTTATTTAACGAATTTAAATACTTTGCAGTATTTGACAAACTTAATCGAGTTGAACTTAAATGATAATGAAAATATAGATATTAATCCACTATAATATCTTGCTAAGCTCACTATTTTAGGGTTAGAGCGCTGTCGTTTAACTAAATTAAATTCTTTAAGATCACTTGTTAGTTTAGAATAATTATATCTCTAAGAAAATTAGGGAATTGATATAACTCCACTCTAATACTTGAAAAAACTAAAGAAATTATAGTTAAATTATTGCGATTTAGATAATATTGAAGCTTTAAGGCCTCTTGTTGAACTTTAAGAATTATAAATTTCATTAAATTCAATTATATCTATTCAACCAGTTAATTAGTTGAAACAAATATATATTTTAAATACGATGGGTAATAAAATAATTGATTTTTAAGCTATATAGACACACCCACACTTTTAAGAATTTGTAATAGTGTGTCAACACAAACCAACCAAAGAATAATTATTAGCTGGTCACAAGATGACGTGCATCAGTTATTCAACAGATTCTTTCAGAAGTACAAAAAGAAAATTGTTGAATAAATTCAAAGTTCGTTTATAAAATAAACATAGGTTGCTTGCGTTCTAAGATCTGAAATGTGTAATAGTGTGTCAACACAAACCAACCAAAGAATAAAGTTAGTTTATAAAATAATCAGAATTTATCACATAAGTTGCATAGTTCTTCCAGAAGCTGTCATATATTGATGAGTAATGATTATTTTGATTTCTTTCGAATAATGTAAATTATTTAAATTATTATTTTCATATATAACGAAATATGATAAGTGTAATACTAAAGATAGAATATTGGTTCATTTGTAACCAATTAATAATGAATATCAATATAATTATGTGTATATACTGGTATATACTAATCGATGCTTCATTGGTGTTCTTGTTCATTAAACGATCTTAATGGACGATTAACAATTGCTTATATATAGACTAGGTTATAAATTGATTAGTAACTAAATTATTGATGGAAGAAAACTAAAAATGCAGAAATGAGATAATCAGGTTATAATAAGCTAATTAGAATAAAGGATATCATCCCCGTGTTTATCCCATAATCTAGTAATATAAATATAGACATAGTTTCGAGTGTCTGATTTTCTAATTATAACTCTATTATGAAATACTTTTAAAAACTTACTGTTTCACTTCTTTTCCCATTTATGTGCCCATATTTTAACGTCGTCTCCTTCTACGAGGTCGTTCGCTCCTGCTTTAACAAGCTCTTCCGCTTCGATCCACTCTGTGAACCCGTTTTGTCCGGCGCTCTTCATCTGTTCTTTCAGTTTGCTCAGAACTGGACAGAACAAGAACTCGCCGATTTATCCGCTGGTGCTCGCGTACAATATTTTTCCACCTCTTTCGGTCATGGAGGTGATTATTTGTCCGAATTCGATCCTCTTGAGCACTTGCAGGCCGACTGTCGTTTCTTGCAGCACAATTAATTGGCCTTCAGCCGTGGTTAGTGAATTTCCAGATAAGAAGCCTTGGAGCTCAAGTAAATGAATTCCAAAACCATATCACAATAATATAATTAAAATATGTATGCATAATGATAACATTTCCACTCCCAATCAGTTATCATGCAACCAAATCATGAAATCAAAAGTTAAGAAGACTTGCTGAATCACTTTCGCTCTTCCCAAAAACTAGAAATACTCGATTTAGAGCAAATGGAAAATCTTTTGGAAATGAATGTGCCACCAGAAGTCTGGGAAGATGCTTCAAATAGAAATTTGCTTTCCTTTAGTTAAGAATTCGTATAGGAAACTGAAGAATTTACATTTAATTAAAGAGAGATAAAACATATCTATCTCGTATCATTCTTCACTAACCTAACCGAACTATACCTCTCAGGTAATAATATATCTGATATTTCCAGCATTTCCAAACTCAAAAACCTGAAGAAACTCTATTTAGAAAGTAACTGTATTGAGGATATTTCAGCACTTTAATCTCTTCCTGATTTAACTCACTTATATTTATCTTATAATAAATTAACTTCCTACACTCTAGCTTTGCCGGGTTTAGTATATTTATCACTCAGCGGTAACAAACTTCAAGACAAATCTGGATTATAACATTCTCCTAAATTAGAGAGATTAGATTTGTCTGGAACATATACCACAGATCTACGTACTATTCCTCATCAGCTATTCGGTTTGAAAGAATTATATTTATTGTCGAACAATCTCACGGAAATATTCCACCTTTCTAACTTTGTAGGTTTGTAAAGATTAGATTTAAGTTGTAATAAAGAGCTTTAAAATATTGGGCCTCTTAAATTCTGCACTTAACTAACATAATTAAGTATCTCTGAAACAAGAGTTGCTGACATATGGCCTCTTCAATTTCTGAAAAATCTAAAAAGATTAGAAATGTAAACTACGAAAGTTGTTGATCTGCATCCGTTGCAGTACTTATACTAACTATAGCGTATAACTGCAAATTGCACACGCATAATTGACGTCTCTCCGTTATCTAAGTTAACTTAATTATAATACTTGACATTAAATAATAACAAAATTAATAATAGAGATACACTAAAGCACCACTAGAATTATTCAATATATAATTTTTCAAACTAAAAAGTTTCGACACCGTACGAGCTCAAGTTCTACAACAAAATACTGTAAGTTCAAAGTTCCCACAAGTATATTAGGAAAATCTAAGATAAGAACAGAATCTCAAAGTTCAGAGAGTCAATGACTCGCCAGAGAGAATACGTTAACTTATAAATAAATGAGCAGATTCGGGTTGTAAACATGAAGATTGAAATATGGGCGCAGTTCATTCAGAACTCTGACGCTGATTAATGAAGTAAATCTGATAAATATTCATTTATGATATAAGATTGGCTATGGTAATAGTACGGGTACTAGAATTAATTATGAAAGTTGAATGTCATTTATTAAAGTGGTTCTCATTTAACATCGTTGCATATCGGTGGTTTGGTTCTAAACACCAGATTGCCGTACGCCAGATTGAGAGCTTATGGAGGTACCCAATTGTTATTGCAGAAGAGGATGAGACGAACTGAAGGAAGCTGCGAAAATATATTTGAACAAATAAGTGAAATTCGATTTTCAATATGTTATAAATCTTACTATTTCATTCGATAAGTTCATGTCCACCATCCTGATTAGAATTAATACTATTGCATAAAAAATTAGCATTAATGATTGAAATGAAAGATTCTCATTTGAAGCGGTATGTCAATATATTAATATTATATGATTGCATTTTAACAACATTTTAACATTTTTTTCAATTACTTTTTAATCTCAATCTATACGGAAATCTGGCGTTTAGCCGGTGGTTTGATAAATGAACCACTCCAATGTTAACTTTACTGAGTTTGCATTTGTCAGAGCCTCTGTATCCGGGTAAATTCGGGCTTGAGCTCCGTTAGCTTCTATAGAAGTACAGCAGCAAGAGTTAGAAAACGCTCGGTTATTAGCGTGCGCGCGAGGAAATTTACAGTTACGTGTACAACGACCCAACCGATCAGGCCGTGTACTGTGTTTATTCCGGTTCCAGGATGCCATGTGCGTACAATTCAATGGACACTGGCTGCAACGCCGATTTAAATTGTGAGCACACTGTTCCATAATCATTCTTCAATAAGCAGGATCCGATGGTGTCCGATATACACCACCTGAGAACCGCCTGGTCGAACTTTATAAAAAAATTTCATGTATGCAACCTAATCATGAAATCAAAAGTTAAGAAGACCTGCTGAGTCACTTTGGCTCTTCACAAAAACTAGAAATACGTGATATAAAACAAATGGAGAAACTTTTGAAAATGAATGTTTCACCAGAAATCTGGGAAGATGCTTCGAATAGGAACTTGCTTTCCTTTAATTAATAATTCGTATAGGAAACTAAAGAATTTAGATTTTAAAGTAGAAAGATAGAATATATCTATCTAATTTCTTTCCTCTCTAACCTAACTGAACTAGACCTCTACAATAATAAAATATCCAATATTTCCAGTATTTCCTTGCTCAAAAACCTGACGAAACTCAATCTAAGAGATAATTATATCGAAGATATTTCAGCACTTAAATCTCTTCATGATTTAACTCACTTATAATTATATTCAAATAGATTAACTTCCTACACTCTAGCTTTGCCGAATTTAGTATATTTATCACTCGGCAATAACAAACTTCAAGATAAATCTGGACTGTAATATTCTCCTAAACTAGAGAGTTTATATTTATCTAGAACAGAAACCACAGATCTACTAATTATCAGTCAGCTATTCGGTTTGAAAGTATTATATTTATCCGAGAACAATCTTAAGGAAATATCCCACCTTTCTAACTTTGTAGGTTTGTAAAGATTAGATTTAAGTTGTAATAAAGAGCTTTAAAATATTGGGCCTCTTAAATTCTGCACGTAACTGACAAAATTAGATATTGCTGATTCAAATGTGGCTGACATATGGCCTCTACAATATATGATAAATCTAAAAACATTAGATATGAATAATACGAAAGTTGTTGATCTGCATCCGTTGCAAAACTTATATAGATTAGAAAAAATTTATGCGTATAACGCATGCATAATTGACGTCTCTCCGTTATCGAAGTTAACTTAATTATATTACTTGGATTTTAGAAACGACAAAATTACTAACGCAAATACACTTAAGCACCACAAGAATTTTTCAGAATATGACTTCTCAGATCAAGAAGTTCCGACAACAGACGAACTCAAGTTCTACAACAGAATCCTTAAAGTTCATAGTACCCAAAAGTAAACAAAAAAGATTATGAACGAGAACAAGAACTAACAGTTCAGAACATCTTTGACTTAGAAGAAGAACTACGTTTCCACAATGCTGAACAACTAGATATAAACTATGAATAAACAAGTTGAAATGTTAATCCAGCTAGTTCAGAATTCAATCTCGCATTTGGACTGAGATAAAGCATACTAAATAATATATTAATATTAAATAACAGTAAACATTTTGCATAAAACAAATGTAAATGAGAGGTCGTTTTTGTTTATTGTTTTTGAAAATCAGGCTCGATGTCTTCGCCAAATTCTTAAGGGTGGTACACTGTAGAACTCGAACACATATTAAAGATTTCTTCATATTAACAGAAGAAAAGAAGTTATGAAGTAATTTTAAAAGATACTTTGTTTATTTCTAGATTCATTGTATGTTTGAAATGACCTGGTAGGTTGCTACATAACAGGTAGCTTCATAATATTTAGTAATATAATGTTCACTTCATTTACTTTACATTTAAATCAATAATATATTATAAAAAGTAGTCATCCTTTCTTTCCCACTTCAAATGATCCACAATACTCTTGTAAGAAGTTAATAAACTACAAGCTCCTATTTTGTTCCGTTCACAGGAAATAATCCAGAACTAATAAATTTTACCGCCTCTTCGATAGAAATTTTCGAATATTCACAATAGTGCTTAACATTGAAGTTTTGTGTTCCACTTAATAAAACAATAATAGCTGGATTTCCTCTTATTATAAACAATGTCACTCATTTATATATAATTACACGACCATTAGAAGTTTATCAAATTGTGTACAATAACGAAATGGTTATAACAAAAAATCTTGCAATTTAAAATATTCTACCGAAAGACTAAATTCCAGTGTGCTGTGTTTCTGATGATTATTCGACAGCAGTTATTTATTCTAATTAAACGCAAATTATACGTATTATCTAAAGATATTATTCAAACTCCTCCTAATACATTTCCACGAGTTGCATAAGTATTATAGCTACAAATAAAAAATAATTCGTTAGCTATATTATCTAAAAATGTCCTTAATTAAATATTTTTGTAAGTTTTTAAGCTCAATCAAAAAATTACTCCAGTTTGTTAACCTCAATAGCTAAATGATAATGTTATGAGGATTTAGTTTATTTATGATAATCACATTCTTTGCATTGGATCGAAAATTTCTTCTCTTTTTAGTTTATAATCGTAAGGATTGAATTAAGTGGTATTGCCCATTTCTGATCCACTCTGTGCTAATTAAAACTACATTGTTGATTGTCTAGGAAAGCTTGTTAGAGTTACGGCGACTTAACAAGTTACTGAAGTTGCTGCAGAAGTAATTGGACGAGTTGGGTAAATGAACGCGATTATAGAGCTTGGAAATAACATTTTGTTTCTGGGATCGTTCGCTTCTAACTCTCTTTTAGTTAAAATCGATTAAGGTATATATCAGATACTACAGGAATTCGAAAGTTTTGCCCCAATTCATTAACAAATATAAATCGACAACGCATTATATTTTACGAGCGGAATGGAAAATTAAGGTAAACTAATTAAAATGTCTACCGGCGTAGATTTTGACTTTTAGAAAGTATTTGATTTAAAGTATCATGATTGGGAGATAAATTGTGTAAGTTATATAACCAAACAAAACTCCAGCGAGTATTATCTTGTAAAAGTTGAAAAATCTTGGGAGCAGCAAATTCATTTTGTATTTGAGGTGAACGTTATGGAAGGAGAAATGCGTTTGATTGATTAGCTTATAACTCAAAACTTAGGTTTTGTGCGTTAAGTTTACATATTGGATGGACAAATCATTGTTTCAGACGATATATCATTCTAAGTAGTGTAAATACTTAAAAATAATTTGTATTACAACACACTTGTGAATTTTAGCAGGCAATGTTTTAAAGAGTACATGCAAATTAGTTAGGCAGTGTGCACTTCAAAATATTTCGTCTGTATTGATACGTAGCATATTGTGTATTATTTGGAGTTGTAAAATAGTACGTTGAAGCTGATTAAGAATCTCTAGCTTGACATTAGGCAGTAAATAGTTGCTTTCACAGCAAATAACAAGTTTTAAGTCGCAGTCTAGTTCGACAATTCTCCGCATGTGATTGTGTTTGATGAGTTCCACAGAACGATAAAGCATCATACGGTTGAGATGTTGAAGTAGCTCAACGGCGAGAGCATTGATGCGCATACTGCTCCGTAAACAATTTCAAACGGGTTTTCGGTGTATTTGCCATTGAAGTCAGCTCTCGTCTGCTGCCCTATAAAGCAAATGTCATTCGTTGACGATTAGTTGGTCCTCCTAACTGAGTACGACCAGTTAATAGTGAGCAAGCTTTCTTCCGATTTCAGGTTCACGCAGACAGTATTGGAGCTCCCTCAGGACACCACCTTCTTCACCCACACCGACGCTATTTACACCCGCGGCCGCTCAAACCTCCAAATTATCAACTGCGTCCAATATACAATCGAGTCCGGCTTCATGCCCGTGTTCGGCCTCGACTCGGTTCTCGGCTTCAACCAGAAGCAAATTTCTCTCAGCAACTCCCTGAAAACAGTCCGCGTCCTCAAATCAGTTCGCCTCTCTGGGCTCCCAAACTCACTTTGCAACACGAACGAGCACGTCGGAATTATATTAAATAACGTTTGCTCTGAACCAAACGTTGAAACTGTAACCAGAAACCTGCTCATAAAACAGTTCCAAAAACTACAAATGAGAGAAGAAACAGTCGGAATTCAAACAATCTCACACGGAGTAATCGTTTTTGACCGGAACATGCACCTGCGCGCAATGCTTCAACTCAATAAAAACGTGCTACTTACCAAAATAGTTAGCTTCAACGAGCACATAGTCGTTCTGGGCGTTGAAGACAACGAATCGCGCATATTCCTGCTCCAATTCAAAGACAAAGACATAAAACTGGTCAACGAACTGAAACTATTGCAACCAGGATTCGATATGGGCACCGACGGAGACACACTCATAGTCGGATGTCAAAACAGCATTCTACTATTCAAGCTGCAAAACAATATTTTGACTCAAGTAGGCTTCGCAAACTACACAGTGCTGCTCACCACACTCAGCATATTTGGCGGAGCTATTTACGCACTAGACCTGATCAAAGGACTCATCAAACTAGAAAGAAACGGAAGCGAGTTCAAGAAACCGAAATTCTTCAGCATCAGCGCACCAACAGCCATTTGTGTCACCAAAGACTTGCTTTACGTGTCCACGGCTGAAGGCCAATTAATTGTGCTGCAAGAAACGACAGTCGGCCTGCAAGTGCTCAAGAGGATCGAATTCGGACAAATAATCACCTCCATGACCGAAAGAGGTGGAAAAATATTGTACGCGAGCACCAGCGGATAAATCGGCGAGTTCTTGTTCTGCCCAGTTCTGAGCAAACTGAAAGAACAGATGAAGAGCGCCGGACAAAACGGGTTCACAGAGTGGATCGAAGCGGAAGAGCTTGTTAAAGCAGGAGCGAACGACCTCGTAGAAGGAGACGACGTTAAAATATGGGCACATAAATGGGAAAAGAAGTGAAACAGTAAGTTTTTAAAAGTATTTCATAATAGAGTTAATTAGAAAATCAGACAAAGTGCAACTCGAAACTATGTCATATTACTAGATAATGGGATAAACACGGGAGAATAGAATGAGGCGTTTTTATTACTGATATCATTTATATTTTCAAATTATTGACGAAATTTAATATTTTCTGTGGTGATCACAAATTACATAATTATCATTTACATAGGAGTATAGCCATCCATTGACTATTTTCTATTGCACAATAAGGGTTTTTCAGGTAGTTAGGTAGGTATGATTGGAGTGTAATTTGTTATAAATTGACGGAATAATGTTTAATCGTATAAATTATATATTGAATAAATGCCGCAATAACTAAATTATTACTAACAATAATATTGCGTAATAAATATGGCATCGTAATCAAGCTGCATAACTTATTAAATAAAGGTTTGAGTAATAATAATGACGCTGGCTTCTGAATGAAACAAAATTTTGTGAATCTAGACGACACCTGTAACTTCAAACAAGTGAACCCATATCATTGTTTAATTTAACTGAAAAATAGTAGGACTATGAAGTTGTTATGGATAGATTCTCTAACATTTTATTGGAATGGATAATATAAATTCACACAATTTAAACAAATAACTCCAAACCAGGATTAAGGCATTATAAAAATACGATATTCCCAAATTCTACCAATATCTTATTTTCAAGCAATGTATTATCCCCTCAGCAAACTAAACGACGGTTCATCCAGAATCATTAGCCGCACTTCAACAAGTAGGTATCGAAGTCATGGTTATACCAGTAAGTTGGAATCCTAATGTCCAACTACAGAGAACAAACAGACTATGTTTTCAGAAAAAAGACTGGAAAAGCACAAGATCAACCAACAAAAATAAACATATGGGAAATTGATCAATCAGAGTACTATCCCAGTAAACGAGACAATTAACTCAAACGCTGGAACACAAAATACTAGCGTAAAACCTAAGAAGAAACCTAGGTAAAAATCTCAAGTGCAGCACAGCCAAGAGATCCAAGCCAAGAATACAGATAATACCTAGACGAACCAAAGAGCTATCAATATTCAAAAACAAGTTGTGAACAATTTCAATTGCAACAACAAAAATGACAATCCACAAATCAACATTAGTTACATAATAACGCTACCGCAATCTAATCTCAAATAATACATCATCTTCTAATATATAATATATAATAGAAAACATCACCATAAATTACTTCTATACTACGGTCACCCTTTTCTCTGATCATCATCTTAATAATATAGCTATAACATATACACTAGTCTTCCTGTATAACCAAAGAATCAAAATACCAACAAAAGCGAAGCAGTGAGAAAATCTCAAACTCAAAAATACTAACCCAAGCAAGCTCTCTAAACTCCAATTAAAAGAAAACACTTTGGCATGAAAACTCTTGAATTTTTAAGAGACTAAGATATAAAAATTGAACATTAAATAGAAACCTTACTGAGTAAAGCATAAAAATAGAAAGAGATGTTCAAACAGTGAGTTAAATTGAAGAGCAAGCTTGCGAAATTAGACAGATGGTCGCCGAAGAACAGTTTGAGCCCGAACTATATTAGAAAAAATTATGCAGCGAACTTGAAGATATTATACAGAACTACGCAGAAGACCACGCAAACATGAAGATCACGAAGATATAATCCAACTTGATGATTATTGTGTAGTCCTTCTACAAGAGAAATCTCATATCTAAAGATCATTGCGGAATATTCTAGTAAAAAAATTAATTTGAAGAAAATCGAGAACATTGAAGATATCTTGAAACAGAGAGAATGACGAGCTGATTTGCGCGGATTGTCTTAGATCATACATGTATTTGTTAATCCAATGTGTTCAATTTGATTCTTTATCTACTCATTTATAAATGTTTATACATAATATATACATATAACATTTCCACTCCCAATCAGTTATCATGCAACCTAATCATGAAATCAAAAGTTAAGAAGACCTGCTGAGTCACTTTGGCTCTTCCAAATAACTAGAAATACTTGATTTAGAGCAAATGGAGAAACTTTTAAAAATGAATGTTTCACCAGAAATCTGGGAAGATGCTTCAAATAGAAATTTGCTTTCCTTTAATTAAGAATTCGTTTAGCGAACTTAAAGATAAGGATTTTTTAGTAGAGGGATAAAACGTATCTTTCTAATTTCTTTCCTCACAAACCTAATCGAACTAAACCTCTCAGGTAATAATATATCTGATATTTCCAGCATTTCCAAACTCAAAAACCTGAAGAAACTCTATTTAGAAAGTAACTGTATTGAGGATATTTCAGCACTTTAATCTCTTCCCGATTTAACTCACTTATAATTATATTCAAATAGATTAACTTCCTACACTCTAGTTTTACCGAATTTAGTATATTTATCACTCGGCAATAACAAGCTACAAGATAAATCTGGACTATAACATTCTCCTAAACTAGAGAGATTATATTTATCTGGAACAGAAACCACAGATCTACGTTCTATCCCGCATCAACTATTCGGTTTGAAAGTTATATAACTAAGCTTTAATAATATTTTGGAAATATCGCACCTTTCTAACTTCGTAGGTATGTAAATTTTGGATTTAGGTATTAATTAATAGCTTTAAAATATTGAGCCTCTTAAATTCTGCACTGAAATAACAGAATTATGTATCCGTGATTCAAATGTGGCTGACATATGGCCTCTACAATTTCTGAAAAATCTAAAAACATTGAACATTAATAATACGAAAGTTGTTGATCTGCATCCGTTGTAGTACTTATATTAACTTGAACAAATTTATGCATCTAATTCATGCATAATTGACGTCTCTCCTTTGTCTAAGTTAACTTAATTAAAAGAGTTGAATTTTAGAAACAACAAAATTACAAACGCAGATTCACTTAAGCACCACGACAATTTTTCAGAATATGACTTCTCAGATCAAGAAGTTCCGACAACAGACGAACTCAAGTTCTACAACAGAATCCTTAAAGTTCATAGTACCCAAAAGTAAACAAAAAAGATTATGAACGAGAACAAGAACTAACAGTTCAGAACCTCTTTGACTTAGAAGAAGAACTACGTTTCCACAATGCTGAACAACTAGATATAAACTATGAATAAACAAGTTGAAATGTTAATCCAGCTAGTTCAGAATTCAATCTCGCATTTGGACTGAGATAAAGCATACTAAATAATATTTTAATATTTAATAACAGTAAACATTTTGCATAAAACAAATGTAAATGAGAGGTCGTTTTTGTTTATTGTTTTTGAAAATCAGGCTCGATGACTGTCTTTGCCAAATTCTTAAGGGTGGTACACTGTAGAACTCGAACACATATTAACACTTTGAGAACTGGAGCTATATTTTGTAATTTAAATAAGAACCATAGAGGGCTAGTTTATATCAATATACTTATATAAGAATTTAATAGGACTCGACATAAATAGAGACAGCTCATCTCTTACTATTTCTCAAGTTATTGAAGAAACTCACTTTTACTAATTTAATGAATTATCACAGCAGTACTCTAATTAAAGTATGTGATATTGTGGTGTTTAATTAATTATTCAAAGCGTATAATTCTTTTGATATTAAATAGTATTTAGTAGTTGTGTGTTCATCATTGTGGAAATACTATTATTATTATCAACACAACAATTTTCAATGTTGTGTTATTTTTTAGTATTTTATTTGTTAGTTTTTATATTCATACATTTCATCTTTTCTGAATCTTCGAACTTCCTTAAATATCTTGTGTAAGACAAACTTACGTTTTTAATAAATAAATATGAGAGTTTCTTTAAATTTTGGTGGAACTACTGCTTAAATAGTTCATTTATGCATTTAAATAGTTTTTCAGAAAGAATCATAAATTTTCAAGTTTTTAGACTCTAATTACTCCAATATAGTTCAACACATTCATTTGAAAAGTGTAAGTCCGTGACATTCAGTACCTCATCGCTTTAGATTTCATTAAGCGTTTTCTTAGTTAGTATTTGAAAAATTTGAGTTTTTGATCATTTGTATTGAAGTGGTATTTAATAAATAGCTTGTTAAATATATAATTTCAAACATATTAAAATCTATAAAATGAATGAAAAATTACTAACCATAAAACTACCAGATTTTAACCTAAACAGCCCAAAAAATTCTCATACTTAAAATATAACTATTACAACTATACCAAAAGCTACTATCGTTATATTTTGCACGGATGCCGTGCACTGAGTTCTCAAAGTGTTAAAGATTTCTTCATATTAACAATGTAGAAAAGAAGTTATAAAGAAGCACAACATTCCATGTATGAAATAAAATTAAAATCTCAAAAAATCACGATCGTACTTCAAACAAGATTTTTCCAGAGGTTATAATTAAATATCAGCTAAAACGTACTATTTATAAAGTAATTTTAAAAGATACTTTGTTTATTTCTAGATTCATTGTATGTTTGAAATGACCTGGTAGGTTGCTACATAACAGGTAGCTTCATAATAGTTAGTAATATAATTATCACTTTATTTACTTTACATTTAAATCAATAATATATTATAAAAAGTAATCATCCTTTCTTTCCCACTTCAAATGATCCACAATACTCTTGTAAGAAGTTAATAAACTACAAGCTCTAATCTTAATATACTTAGATATATATCAAAACAAATTATCTTCCTTCACACTAACTTTGCCGAATTTAGTTGAATTAAAACTCGGTTATAACAAGCTACAAGACAAATCTGGGTTATAACATTCTCCAAAATTACAGAAATAAACTTTGTCTGAAACAGAAACTACAGATCTACGTACTATTCCTCATCAGCTATTCGGTTTGAAAGTTTTAGATTTAGATCATTGAACAGTATTATGGAAATATCACAAGAGATCGCTCGCGTTTTACAAAGCAACCTATGCTTATATTGAGGGAAAATAGCGAATAGGAGCTAAAGTACTGTTGGCCCCAAAATTGATATAATTTTTCATCTCTTTTATTTTCTCATATTTTGCACTTTCATAATTTATCTCAATACAGATTTATTTGATCATCTTCTCTATAACATAAACGGTAAATAGTATTAATATCTTGTTACTTTATATCATAGAGAATGGTCCGTAATAGCTGGTAGAAGAAATATAAAAATCACCCTATTTTCACTGTATTTTTCAACACTATTTTTGCTTGATTACGTACTACTACAGTAATAAAATTTAATAATAAATAGTAATTCACTCCATAGTGTATTCAATTATTATGAACATTACAATTTATCATCCTATCAAATCACTAAAATTAAAAATGTTTATTAATTTTTGTAACAATCATCTATTATTAACTCTGCAGTTTTGAAATAAACTCTCTTAATTTCTTGGTTGTTACAGTTTCGTGGACATAGTTAAAATCTAAATTGCAAGCAATGACAACACGAGTAATCTCAATAATTTGGGAATGAATTGAATTCAGATATACATTGCTGACATGATCCTGGTGACTCAATTTTTTGTGCACAAAATTCTCACTAATAAAGTTTCAGTTTGTGAAGTGCATTTTCATCATTAGGAATTGGAGTGGATTTTGCGTCAACATCTCATTAAATGTAATATATTATATATTTATAACAAAAACTCATGAACATGCCCAGGGAACGAGCAAGTTCTTGTGAAATATCATATCTTTCTAACTTCATAGATTTGTAGTGTTTAAGTTTAGGTGGTAATAAAGAGCTTTCAAATATTGGACCTCTTAAATTCTGCACTTAAATCACAGAATTAAGTATCTCTAGAACAAGTATTGCTGACATATGGCCTCTATTATTTATGAAAAATCTAAAAAGATTAAATATGTATACTACGAAAGTTGTTGATCTGCATCCGTTGCAGTACTTATATAGATTAGAAAAAATTTATGCGTATAACGCATGCATAATTGACGTCTCTCCTTTGTCTAAGTTAACTTAATTAAAAGAGTTGAATTTTAGAAACAACAAAATTACTAATATAGAAACTCTTAAGCACCACTAGAATTTTTCAGAATATGGCTTCTCAGATCAAGAAGTTCCGACAACAGACGAACTCAAGTTCTACAACAGAATCCTTAAAGTTCATAGTACCCAAAAGTAAACAAAAAAGATTATGAACGAGAACAAGAACTAACAGTTCAGAACCTCTTTGACTTAGAAGAAGAACTACGTTTCCACAATGCTGAACAACTAGATATAAACTATGAATAAACAAGTTGAAATGTTAATCCAGCTAGTTCAGAATTCAATCTCGCATTTGGACTGAGATAAAGCATACTAAATAATATTTTAATATTTAATAACAGTAAACATTTTGCATAAAACAAATGTAAATGAGAGGTCGTTTTTGTTTATTGTTTTTGAAAATCAGGCTCGATGACTGTCTTTGCCAAATTCTTAAGGGTGGTACACTGTAGAACTCGAACACATATTAACACTTTGAGAACTGGAGCTATATTTTGTAATTTAAATAAGAACCATAGAGGGCTAGTTTATATCAATATACTTATATAAGAATTTAATAGGACTCGACATAAATAGAGACAGCTCATCTCTTACTATTTCTCAAGTTATTGAAGAAACTCACTTTTACTAATTTAATGAATTATCACAGCAGTACTCTAATTAAAGTATGTGATATTGTGGTGTTTAATTAATTATTCAAAGCGTATAATTCTTTTGATATTAAATAGTATTTAGTAGTTGTGTGTTCATCATTGTGGAAATACTATTATTATTATCAACACAACAATTTTCAATGTTGTGTTATTTTTTAGTATTTTATTTGTTAGTTTTTATATTCATACATTTCATCTTTTCTGAATCTTCGAACTTCCTTAAATATCTTGTGTAAGACAAACTTACGTTTTTAATAAATAAATATGAGAGTTTCTTTAAATTTTGGTGGAACTACTGCTTAAATAGTTCATTTATGCATTTAAATAGTTTTTCAGAAAGAATCATAAATTTTCAAGTTTTTAGACTCTAATTACTCCAATATAGTTCAACACATTCATTTGAAAAGTGTAAGTCCGTGACATTCAGTACCTCATCGCTTTAGATTTCATTAAGCGTTTTCTTAGTTAGTATTTGAAAAATTTGAGTTTTTGATCATTTGTATTGAAGTGGTATTTAATAAATAGCTTGTTAAATATATAATTTCAAACATATTAAAATCTATAAAATGAATGAAAAATTACTAACCATAAAACTACCAGATTTTAACCTAAACAGCCCAAAAAATTCTCATACTTAAAATATAACTATTACAACTATACCAAAAGCTACTATCGTTATATTTTGCACGGATGCCGTGCACTGAGTTCTCAAAGTGTTAAAGATTTCTTCATATTAACAATGTAGAAAAGAAGTTATAAAGAAGCACAACATTCCATGTATGAAATAAAATTAAAATCTCAAAAAATCACGATCGTACTTCAAACAAGATTTTTCCAGAGGTTATAATTAAATATCAGCTAAAACGTACTATTTATAAAGTAATTTTAAAAGATACTTTGTTTATTTCTAGATTCATTGTATGTTTGAAATGACCTGGTAGGTTGCTACATAACAGGTAGCTTCATAATAGTTAGTAATATAATGTTCACTTCAGCTAACATAATTAAAAACCTTGCATTTTTGGAATAACAAAATTCCAGAAACAAAATTCCAGAAACACTGGCGTGCGAGAGCCTATGTTATGCTTTCGAAAGTCTCACAGTCGTTCGTTTGTGCCGTCTCGAGGAAGTGATATATATATATATATTGCTAAAATATTATTCAATCAAAAAGACTGTAATATTATTTTTTGTTATATTTTTATGATTTAGATGGCTAAAGAAGCTGAAAGATATGTATTTTTTTGAAATTTCAAGTAAATTATTATAAACTACAACAAGTAGTTGGACAAGGACAGGTGGATTAGATCGGCTTGCACGAAGCTACAGATGCAAGCCCTAAGAAGCCTTGAAGCTCAAGAATATGAATTCCAAAACCATATCACAATAATATAATTAAAATATGTATGCATAATGATAACATTTCCACTCCCAATCAGTTATCATGCAACCTAATCATGAAATCAAAAGTTAAGAAGACCTGCTGAGTCACTTTAGCTCTTCCTAAAAACTAGAAATACTAGATCAAGAGCAAATAAAGAATCTGTTGGAAATAGATGCTCCTCCAGAATTGTGGGAAGATGCTTCAAATAGAAATTTGCTTTCCTTTAGTTAAGAATTCGTATAGGAAACTGAAGAATTTACATTTAATTATAGAGAGATAAAACATATCTATCTCGTATCATTCTTCACTAACCTAATTGAACTAGACCTCTCATATAATAAAATATCTGATATTTCCAGCATTTCCAAACTCACAAACCTGAAAAAACTCTATTTAGAAAGTAACTGTATTGAGGATATTTCAGCACTTTAATCTATTCCTGATTTAACTCACATATATTTATCTTATAATAAATTAACTTTCTACACACTAACTTTGCTGAATTTAGTTGAATTATAACTCGACGATAACAAGCTACAAGATAAATCTGGACTGTAATATTCTCCTAAACTAGAGAGTTTATATTTATCTAGAACAGAAACCACAGATCTACTAATTATCAGTCAGCTATTCGGTTTGAAAGTATTATAATTATCATAGAACAAAATTACCTTAATATCACACCTTTCTAACTTTGTAGATTTGTAAATTTTGGATTTAGGTTTTAATACATAACTTAAAAATATTGAGCCTCTTAAATTCTGCACTGAAATAACAGAATTATGTATCCGTGATTCAAATGTGGCTGACATATGGCCTCTACAATTTCTGAAAAATCTAAAAACATTGAACATTAATAATACGAAAGTTGTTGATCTGCATCCGTTGTAGTACTTATATTAACTTGAACAAATTTATGCATCTAATTCATGCATAATTGACGTCTCTCCTTTGTCTAAGTTAACTTAATTAAAAGAGTTGAATTTTAGAAACAACAAAATTACAAACGCAGATTCACTTAAGCACCACGACAATTTTTCAGAATATGACTTCTCAGATCAAGAAGTTCCGACAACAGACGAACTCAAGTTCTACAACAGAATCCTTAAAGTTCATAGTACCCAAAAGTAAACAAAAAAGATTATGAACGAGAACAAGAACTAACAGTTCAGAACCTCTTTGACTTAGAAGAAGAACTACGTTTCCACAATGCTGAACAACTAGATATAAACTATGAATAAACAAGTTGAAATGTTAATCCAGCTAGTTCAGAATTCAATCTCGCATTTGGACTGAGATAAAGCATACTAAATAATATTTTAATATTTAATAACAGTAAACATTTTGCATAAAACAAATGTAAATGAGAGGTCGTTTTTGTTTATTGTTTTTGAAAATCAGGCTCGATGACTGTCTTTGCCAATTTTTTCACTCTTAAGGCGATACACTGTAGAACATATATTAACGAAAATGAGTATTTTTTACAGAAATGAGCATGGATATTTGTAGAATGGAGATCTTTGTTTATTTCTAGATTAATTGTATGTTTGAAATGACCTGGTAGGTTGCTACATAACAGGTAGCTTCATAATATTTAGTAATATAATTATCACTTTATTTACTTTACATTTAAATCAATAATATATTATAAAAAGTAGTCATCCTTTCTTTCCCACTTCAAATGATCCACAATACTCTTGTAAGAAGTTAATAAACTACAAGCTCTAATCTTAATATACTTAGATATATATCAAAACAAATTATCTTCCTTCACACTAACTTTGCCGAATTTAGTTGAATTAAAACTCGGTTATAACAAGCTACAAGACAAATCTGGGTTATAACATTCTCCAAAATTACAGAAATAAACTTTGTCTGAAACAGAAACTACAGATCTACGTACTATTCCTCATCAGCTATTCGGTTTGAAAGTTTTAGATTTAGATCATTGAACAGTATTATGGAAATATCACAAGAGATCGCTCGCGTTTTACAAAGCAACCTATGCTTATATTGAGGGAAAATAGCGAATAGGAGCTAAAGTACTGTTGGCCCCAAAATTGATATAATTTTTCATCTCTTTTATTTTCTCATATTTTGCACTTTCATAATTTATCTCAATACAGATTTATTTGATCATCTTCTCTATAACATAAACGGTAAATAGTATTAATATTTTGTTACTTTATATCATAGAGAATGGTCCGTAATAGCTGGTAGAAGAAATATAAAAATCACCCTATTTTCACTGTATTTTTCAACACTATTTTTGCTTGATTACGTACTACTACAGTAATAAAATTTAATAATAAATAGTAATTCACTCCATAGTGTATTCAATTATTATGAACATTACAATTTATCATCCTATCAAATCACTAAAATTAAAAATGTTTATTAATTTTTGTAACAATCATCTATTATTAACTCTGCAGTTTTGAAATAAACTCTCTTAATTTCTTGGTTGTTACAGTTTCGTGGACATAGTTAAAATCTAAATTGCAAGCAATGACAACACGAGTAATCTCAATAATTTGGGAATGAATTGAATTCAGATATACATTGCTGACATGATCCTGGTGACTCAATTTTTTGTGCACAAAATTCTCACTAATAAAGTTTCAGTTTGTGAAGTGCATTTTCATCATTAGGAATTGGAGTGGATTTTGCGTCAACATCTCATTAAATGTAATATATTATATATTTATAACAAAAACTCATGAACATGCCCAGGGAACGAGCAAGTTCTTGTGAAATATCATATCTTTCTAACTTCATAGATTTGTAGTGTTTAAGTTTAGGTGGTAATAAAGAGCTTTCAAATATTGGACCTCTTAAATTCTGCACTTAAATCACAGAATTAAGTATCTCTAGAACAAGTATTGCTGACATATGGCCTCTATTATTTATGAAAAATCTAAAAAGATTAAATATGTATACTACGAAAGTTGTTGATCTGCATCCGTTGCAGTACTTATATAGATTAGAAAAAATTTATGCGTATAACGCATGCATAATTGACGTCTCTCCTTTGTCTAAGTTAACTTAATTAAAAGAGTTAAATTTTAGAAACAACAAAATTACTAATATAGAAACTCTTAAGCACCACTAGAATTTTTCAGAATATGGCTTCTCAGATCAGTAAGTACCAACAACAGACGAGCTCTAGTTCTACAGCAAAATACTCTCAGTTCACAGTTCCCACAAGTAGATTAGGAGAATCTAAGATAAGAACAGAGTCTCAAAGTTCAGAGAGTCAATGACTCGCCAGAGCGAATACGTTAACTTATAAATAAACGAGCAGATTGGGGCTGTAAACATGAAGATTGAAATATGGGCACAGTTCATTCAAAACTCTAACGCAGATTAATGAAAAATAAATCTGATAAATATTTATTTATGATGTTAGAATATTGTCCAAGAAAGTAAGAACAACTTCTTTAAAGTTATTGTTTCTCTTATAAAAAAGATTTTTTAGGTTAGATTATTTTATACACATATAAAAATATAACTTTTATTGTTTCGTTTCACACATGGTATCACATGGTCATGTAATATAATAGCAAATAAGAAGAATTTAAATATACACGTGAGAGATTTAATATTTAAAGAATTTTTCTTTGTTAACGATTTTAACATCGATATTTGCTATATTATTCTATAAAAATTGATAATTTTATGAAGAAGACTCACTTTAATATCTTTGGTACGCGATTAACAATACTGCTATCCATTTTAGTCATGATAGGACGAGCTGATTTGCGCGGATTGTCTTAATCTTATTATTCAGGTTATGGCTAGCTAGCTGGTTTTTTATTAACTTAAATTTGCGATTCTAACTCGATTAATTCTAGCTCAATAATATCTTTTGAAAATGTTTATTATTTGTTTGTTTTATTTTTAGTTTAAGCTTCATTGTTTTAAATCACTTAACTATTATCAATTATATATTAATATGACGCGCCTAAAGTTCTTTTGGCTAATTATTCCATTTCGAATAACTCTTCTCTAAGTTTAGCAGTTTATGCTTTATCTTTTTCTAATTAGTTCCTTGACATTTGGTGTGAAATTATTGTTTATTGGTTGTACAATGCATTAAGTATTACCACTTCATCTAAATTAATATTATAAGAATTATTATACTCTAATCCCCTCCCATATACATATAAATAATTTTATAGATCAATCTAACGACGCTTTCTTTTTGGCTACCCCCCATCTGGGTCGAAAAGAGTTAAACTAATATTAAAATATTAAAAATACAATAAGATAAAACAAAATCTGATTTTAAATATTCAACTAATGTAAAAACTAACTTTCTACAAAAAAGATCTAAAATGTCTCTTAAAAATCATAGTAAAAAACTAATAAAACCGCTACACACATACGTAATATTATTAATATTATGTATATATGTTCACATTGCATACCATAGAATAAAGTAAAATAGTTACTTGATATTAAAAAGATGTTAAATCACACATAGTAAATACATTAAAGCTGTTACATAAATGAGGAAGCAGAATCACTTAGATTGGAAAAAAGATGAAAACCATTTTAATTAACTGGAAATTCACTAACCACGAGAATTATTAACACTAAGGGTGAGGGTTGAGCCCCTCGAATCACAAAGAGAACTTACAGTGAGTACTGGTAGTATATTATACATATATAGGCGGTGACGTACCCAAAAATTAATTTTCCACTCCATGAAGTTAATGATGCTCAACACGGGAATTTTGATAATAATCAATATGAATGGATTTAATTTCAGTTTCGGGTACCTTAGATGAGAGAGCAATCATTTATTGCACTAATTATATTATCTGTTGCATTTATATTACTATTTCTAATTTTAGCACTCGATCTAATCGAGACTTATGAGAGAAAATTTGGACCTGCATAGTTCATTTTACAGAGTCAGGACAATATTAATGTTGTCGAAGATTATTTATCTAAATTTTATAGCTTTGAAAATGGTAATGGTAAATTCGAGGAGATGAATATTTATTGGAAATTAGCAACAATGAACTTCTTCTAATAACAAATTCTAAGGTTATAAATCAGTAAACGTCGGTGAAATATGTTTTTAAAGGTGGTATGTCAAGCTCTACTCCACCTACTTTGCGGACTTTTTGTAATCGAACCTCACTCAAAGTGTTAACAACCTCTCACATGATGCACTCGCTGCTTACTTTCTTCACGACGAACACGTTCATAGCTGCTTCTAAAACGCGGATTTTCTTCTCTCCCTTCTCCTTCTTTCCAACAAGAGCAACTATTATATTAATTATTCCAGCCACTATGTCGCAAACGGTTGTTATTATGTACATGAGAACGACCAGTTTAACGCTTAACTTTAAAATGAGCCTGAGCAGTTTCTGAATTACGTGCGGTTCGAACGGTTCATTCGGACTGGGGAACGCGCAGGAGCCGTTTTCAACGCACGTTGCGTTGTTGAAGTCGTAGCTGAAGTATTTGTTGTTTTCGCTCAAAAACGTCATGAGCTGGAGCATTTTCTTCGCATCTTTGTAGATTTGTGTTGGGATATCGGTGTTAATCGAGTTCTTGCCCGCGATGCACGAGGGGAGCGGTTTTACAACCTGGTAGCCCGCTTTCTTTCCGTGCAGGCTCATTCTGAAGAGCCCGCGCTCGTCCGAGTACTCCATGTTCAGGTGCGAGGTGGAGATCTTCGGTACGCGCAGCGGTTTCTCGTTATTTGCAATTTTCTGAGCGTTTCCGAGCAAATCAACGCCCAATCTGGCCGAGGGGAGCTTGAGCGTGTTCGAGGCCCCTGCGATTATCTTGAGCACCGTTTCAACCAGGTCCTGGTGGTCGGCTGGCTCGAAGGTCGTTTTGTTCACAATGTTCGCGAATTTCTCCCTTATGAACTCGTTTGTTCCGAAGTAGCTCATCACAGCCGAGGTGGTGAACTGCTAATCTGCGCCCGGAACTCTGTCGTTGCAGTTCAAATCGTAATAGATTTCGGAGCCCTCGTTTATCTTCTTGTGCTCGTGGAGATAGAGGGGAACTTGCCTGCTCGCGTGGTCTCCAACGATGACAACTATCGTTTCGGGGGCGTTTTGCTTTATGTTATTTATTATGCGGCCGAACGCGGCATCAGAATATTTGAGAACGGTGGAGTAGGCGTCGTGGACACCGTACACGTCCTGGCGCTTCGTGCGGCCAATTCCGACTGTAAAGGGATCGTATTATTTATCGTCGTCGAAGCCCTCGAAGTCCTCGTGCGTGTCAACGTTGCCGTAAAAACCCATCACTGGCTTGTCGGTGAGCTTGAGCCTCTCGTTGAAGAAGTAGTTGAACATTTAACTGCTTAATCTGTCGTTCGTCCAGTAATTCTGGAACTCAGGATACTCCTCAATATGCATTTTATCAGCCTCCTCCTTAGTTGGATAAAACTAGTGAATCTCGTCAAACCACAAAGGGAACTTCTCCAAAAAACTTGGGCCCATCATCTGCTTCCTGCCCCTGTACACGTAATTCTCCTTCTTATCACAAGAAAAGTTACTAGGCCACATCATCAAATTGTGATAGCCAAACTGCTTGAACTTGCTCGGGAAATCATCCACCGAATTTTAAATGGAATTTATCATGTTCACACCCTGATAACTGGACACCTCGCCAGAAACAAGACCATGCCAACCGTTAATAGTTGGAATCCCGTTACTTCTCACACCTAAAAAGGTATGGCCGGCTTCAGCCAACTCAGCGAGCTTTGGAAGGTAGTCTCTACGATATGGTTGACCGTTGAAGATCGTCTCCTCATTCAATAAGACTTCATCACTTATATACTTTGGAGCTGGAGTAAACGACTCCCACAACAAAAAGACCACGTTGGGTAGCTTTTCTACCTGCACTTTTGGAATCTCTGAAACAACTTTTTTGTTGTACGCATCAGCGAAAACTTTTGGAGCGTGAACAAGTGGATAAACAGGTACTTCACGTTGATCTAACCATTCTTCTCCAGATGGAAGAGTATAAAGAGATCTGACATGATTAACAGAATCGATATACTGCTACTTTGGCATTTAATGACGTACAGTGGTTCTGTAGAAATACCAGTGAGAAGGAACTATATCATCTATTTTATTTCCATTAAAGCTGGTAATGTAATAAACAAAGAGTAAAATAGTTGGAATTGCAATTACTCCTCTATTCAAAGATGTTTATACTTATTTTTGAACCTTCGTAGCACTTTTAACAAAATATCTTTTACCGAATACAATCGCAGCTCTGATAAAGATCAAACCGAAAACAAAAGCAACCCAAATGAAAACAATAGTAGCTTCTTTTTTCTAGGCCTCTAAACAATGTTTTATAAAGGCTTTGCCTAAATCGCCAGCAAAACGTTGTCCTTCGTCTGGAAGTGTCATATCAAACATTTTTGGTGGTTTGATAATGTAATAGGCCAATGGAACAGTACCAGCGAAGCGCATCAACAATCCAAAATTGAATAGCAAATCAAATAAGGATATAAAGAAGTGAATCAGAGATAAAACAACTAATAGAGCACAAATGGCAGCTCTAGACCAAAACGTTTTTGGTAGTAAAGTTAAAACAAACTGTTGGATGGCCCATAAAGTGTAATTTTCAGCAGCTAAAAGGGCTATATGGGGTATGAAATTCCATCTTGAATAAACACTTGGGGTTTTTTGCATTGTTGTGTGGAAGTATCTTACAACTGCAGCAAATAATAGGGAAACAAAAGCTATTACATTCAACTTAGAATGAGAGGTTTAAACTTAATTTAACTTTTTTGGCTTGTTACTACGAATTGTATTTTATTCTTTTCTTTAGAATTACTGGGACATTATATGAAGTGGAAAGAAATTTGTTAATACCATAAAATACAGTATATAGTAAAATTATTGTGGGACATGAATTGTACAAAGTTTGGGACAGTACAAGCGAGATAAATTCGCGAGATTGAGATAGAAAAGAAATAAATATTTGTTATAACTTCATAAACAACTAATTCTCAAAATTAGTATTAAAATTAATGTATCCAACATACTGAGATACTCTAGAAAAATTATGTTATTTACAAATATCGTAACTCTATTTGACCTTTAAAACGATTGCCCAAGCTCGAATATGTTATTATTGATTTAAAGAATCACTTGAATACTTCACCACCAGCTCTTTGCATTTTGATACTCTTTCTGACATAGAGTCTATTCCATTTTCAACCCCTTATACTACCCTTGTTTATAATAACCACTACAGTCCCGTTTATAGAGTGCGTGTTTTATTGCGTATTATATTGAAAATAATCAAATTGTTAACAATTTTGCATATATTTTTACATTTTTACCTAATATTTAATATATCACTCAAGCGATGTTATTGTTGGTTCCACTTCATAATTTGGAAATAATAGTCTTCGATTCCATCAGGTAATTCAGTTATTAATTCATAATTATCCCAAATATCCTCCTACACTTCAGTTTCTGCGATCGCCATCTCAGCATCGATTGTTCTAATGATTCTCTAGATGTTGTTCAATTTAGAGCAAATAACTGTCAGCAGTTCTAATTTTAGATATGTCCTCCAGTTTGAGTCCTCAGGCAGGAATTGGTGCTGGAGCTGCTGCAGTGTTCGGACAGCTTGATATCTCTGAATAGTAGTGAAGAAATGATTATTCTTAGAGAATGCTTGGGTCGACTGAATATTCCATTAATTTAAAAAGGATGGATGAATTTTTGATTGTATCAGAAAATATGAATCAAATTCAATGGAGGGCTATCTTAGTTATAGAAGCCAAATTACGGTCTAACTTAGCCATATTAAAAAAATTTTAAAAAACTTGATTTGTTTTCAGGAAATGCTTTTTTTCGCGGGCTCTATAAGTAAACGGTGACGGTCTCTATAACGGAAAAAGTGATGGACTCTACAAACAAGGTACTGTAGTAAGTGAAATGTATCCAACTCAACCCCCTTGTAAGCGAGAATGCGACCCCCTTCTGAGTGAGGTAATATAGTATATTTTAATGAATCTCAATTCTTCGTTATATTTGATTCATATATTATATATAATTTCGCCCACTCCATATGAGTGTTTCACTTGATGTGAAGGATATGTCCGATACATTCCATTTTCCGGGCTTGAATCTGTACTTAACGTTGAAGAATAAAGCTATTGTCCTTTTTAACAGGAATCTTTCTATTTTATACAAATAACCACTTTTATCAGATTAATATTTCAAAGACAACTGCAAATCCGCCAATATTCGCTTTTTTGTCTTAGAAAACATCATTTATATTCAAGTTAACAACCGTTTGTACTAATAGAATATGAACTCGCTTGAGTTCGTTTGCTGTGCCCACAGTAATACTCGTTTTGTAACGTTTTTCGCCTTCAACGGGTTCATTTTCGCTCATGATTAGAAAATAATATATAAATTTGTTAATGGACAGTTACAATACTTTATGAGCATGAGTGGGACAATTTACATTTTCTGTAAGGAACTATTCGTATTCAGCTAAGGAATGAAAGCGATTTACAAAATAAATGAAGATTTTTCGCTCGAATTCGTCTTAAAAATTGAATACGGGCTCTTTGTTGAACAAAAAAGTGGACTAATACTCATTAAAGAAAAAGTGATAATGTACTATAAGACAAAATATGTTATTGAAATGTAAAATTCTAAAGTACACCGCATATAATAGGCTATTGATTTCAATAAACTTGAATTCAACGGACTCGTGACAGTCGACAGAAAAATGTGCAAAGATACCCTCAAAATAGACGTACAAGATATCACAGACTTCTACGAAGAATACGTTAACGCAAACGTGACTCTGGCTAATCTAGTTCCAGAACTGGACACAAAGAATATATCGGAACAAGACGTAATTGACTGCTACTCTAGAAATAGCCAAAGTCCTTCAACAATAGCGAATAGCACTGGAAAGTACGTTTTTCACGATTCTACGATCACGGCCTAAATCAATCTGAAAAGCCAGCTGTACTTTGTAGTTACTTAGAACAACGTGGCGGTGATAGATCGGTACCAAAACATTCTGGACCAGTCCGTCGATCTGCAGCTGGAGTCTAACCACACCAAGATCTGGCAGAACCAAACTATCTGCTGCGGCGTCACCTACGTTTGTGTGAACTCGAACATCTACGCATTGGTTTCCTCGAAGCTGGAGCTGGTTGCGGCCGTTCCAGACTGCACCGCTCTGTTTTCCATGAACGACAGGTTGTACGTCCACTCGCACAACTACGTGCAGTTAATCAAGAACGGAAAACCTAAACGAGTTTAAAAGGTAATCGGACAGATATTCCAGTTCTGCGACACTGTTTTCGTTTTCAATCGCTTCTAGCGTAATGTTTGCAAGCTGGACTCTCTCTTCAAAACGGAAGGAAAAGAGTTTAATACTGGAGAATGCTAGCATTTATCGTTTTGCAGCCTAGGATACATCGCAATTAGCCAAAGCGGCAGTAAAGAATTCGCAGTGGTGGAGTTGCTTGAAAATAATTAACAGAGATGGCATAGCGGACAAGTTTTTAAGTCAAAACCTGAGTTCCACGAAAACAACATCTTGACGAATTTTAAACTCGGCGTCGGCGGTTTCGTCCCTGATGAAAAGATTGTGCCTTATCTGGAACAGCACCGAGAAGCCTACGCCGCGTACATTTTGGAGCAGGAGCGCCGCTTTCCGCTCTAGGTATAACGCACTTTGCAGAAAGGAAAACTACCGCAATACCTCGTGTCGTCCGTTACAAAGCAGCTCGGCCACAATTCGTAGCGCATCGAGAGTATGTAGTACTCGGCGCAAATTCTTAAGTGAAACACGACCAAGTCGATCAACCGCATGCAGACGCTGACCAACAAAATGGCCGGGAAAATGGCCAGCGCGTTCACCAAGGAACTCGCCAGCAACCAGAGAAGGAAGGCGGTCATATTGAACTAGCTGCTTCCTCTGTATGGAAACATGTTTACCTACAGGCTGAACAAGGTCGCCGCTAGGCTTGATCGTCTTCACGCGGCTGTCAAAAATAACACAGTCCTCGAAGAAGCCGCGAGCAGATTCGAGGTCATGTGCATTATGTACAACTGCCTCGCATATAAAGAAGTCTCTCAGTGATGGATTGAATAATATGCATGTTATTATAAATTGAAATTTGTAGGTGTCAACAACTTTGAATTCGTTGGAGTTTTAGAAGAAAATAATTAAATTAACCCATCGCGGTGTCATTCGGATTATTCTTCATTTGTAGAGGTGAAATCGTTAAATTGATAATGCGTTAAATTAATATGCATGCAAAAACAGATTTTTTCTCTCTTCCTATTCTATATACATTTCAAATTCAAAATCTAATATTATATTCAATTAACTCTCAATCCAAATACGAGGTAGAATTTTGAATGAACTGCATCAACATGTCAACTTCCTTGTTCATCATCATAATCTAGTTATTAAATATCGCTGAAACGTAATTCTTCTTTTATGTCAGAGAAGCTCTGAACTTAGAAATATTATTCTAGTAAAGAAGCTTTCTAATTTGTTTGTGCGAACTGTGAACGGAAAGTATTTTGTTGTAGAAAGCCAGCTCATCGGTCGTTGGAGCTATTTAGTCTTTCAAATTATATTTTGGTGATTTTTCATCATTTTCATATGTCTAACGAAAATTCTTGTGATGTATAAGTGGTTCAATATTTGTAATTTTGTTGTTGCTAAAAGCCAAAGATTATAACTTAACTAAATTTGATAAAGGAGAAATATCTATTATGCGTGCATGAAATGCAGAAACGTTTTCTAGTTAATATAAGTACTGTAACGGATGCAGATCTATAACTTGTGTATATAACATTTCCAGATCTTTAAGATTTCTCATAAATTGTACTGGCCAAATATCCGAAATATCAATAAAATTTAGATGTAAACTCTATAAATGCTTTAAGAACTTCAGTGGCGTAATTTCATTGATTCCAGTATTACTCAAAACCAGTTCTCGCATCTGTGTACAATACTTGAGAGGTTCGATATTCTTAATTAATTTATTGCAATCTAAATTTAAACTTTATAAATCTAAAAAATACGAAATATGCTACATCTTAGAAATAGAATTATCATTTATCTCCAATTTTCTCAACTAGAATAATTTTGGAGATATTACATTGATATTTTCAATCCTTAAATCATTAACTTACAAATTTAGCAATCTAGGACACTATTCTAATGATAGTTCGCAAAGATATCTATTAGCACCAATGTTCAGTTCTTCCAAATTTGGTGAAGCTATTTTATAAGAAGTTATATCATTAATATATAAATTTAGCGAAGTTAAATTGATTAGAGATTCTAAAGCTGAAATATCTTCAATTTCATTTCTTGATAAATCAAGAATTCTAAGATTTTTTAATTATTAAATTGCAGAAATATCTGTTAAATTATTATATTCGAGGTTTAAATGAGTTAAATTAGAAAGATACGATATAATATGCGGGTATTTAATTTCGTTTTTATAAAATGTAAGTTCTCTAGTCTGTTATATAAATTATTAATTGAAGGATAGTAAATTTTGTTTTGAAGCTTTTTCCCAAACTTCTTGCGATACATCCATTTTCATCAGAACATATATTTGCTATATATCGTTTATATCTATTTTCTTTAACATATCAAAGTGTTTCAGTAAGTCCTTTTTACTTTTAATTTTTAGCATTGAAATTTGGAGTGGTATTAAATTACCCTAACTACATTACATAAATTTAGTATTATATTTTAATTTAAAGCTGCATTTATTTTTACTTTACTTTTTGTTTGTAATAACATGATTCACTCAACAGCAGCAATCCAACAATACATCTTAACAATAAGTAAATATATATATATATATATATATATATATATATATATATATATATATATTATTTCACTTCCTCGAGACGGCACAAACAGACTTCATTGAGACTTTCGAAAGCAAAACATGGGCTCTCACACGCCAGTGTTTCCACTTTCAAACGGGCTCAACCCGTCATTTATGCCCACTCAGTAAAGACCCAATAGGGCCCTCACTGAGTCGTTAGCGGACCAGTTTCACCTGATTCGCTAACTTACTTTTTAGAAACTGGTTCTCGCTTCTCAGTTCCTTTTTGCTCGTTATTTCCTTCGGCTTGCACGAGAGGTTGTTCCGTTGTATTGGCATTGCTTGGTGGTGGTTGCCTTTGATGCATCGTTTCATCAACTTGATTAGGTGCCTGGGTTCCTTCTTAGTTTATTTGTTTTTGCAAATTCCTAATTTCGGGGTATATTGCCGGTGGTAGATTAACTTTTTCCTAGGGTTTAGGCGCGTTGGTATCTTCCTTAGCTCTCTCTTTTTAGATAAACTATTTCTGATATTCCATTTGGAGCTTCTTCTTCTAGGCTTTCGTTAATAATGGCTTGGTTTCCTATTTTGCGTCAGCTATCGTATTTTGTTCATTTGGACCATCTTTTGGCTATGATTTGACAGGCTTTTCTAAGACAGGTTATTTATCCTCTTTCTTTTTCTAAGTTTCCTTTTGAGGAGACTTTGCGCTAGATTGGGGCTTTATAGTGGTCTTTTGATCTTGTGACTTTTAGACTGGGGGCTTTTTCTCTTTCTGCTTCTGAGCGTCCTTAGGCTTCGTTTTGTCAGGCGCCTTTTCTTCGATATTCTTCGTAGGTTCAGCTTTCTAACTTACTTTAGTCTTTTTCTCGTTTTCAGACTGGGCTTCGGCATTGCTTGTCTTTTAAGTGATCTTCTTGTCGTCATGCTTCTTTTTGGTTTCTTTGAATTTACGCATCACTGCCGCCGCTGTATCAAATTAACTTTACAATTCTCTTTACAATTTGGCGATCTTCTCTTTGAGAGACTAAATTTTTTGTCATTGCCTTTCGCGTTGGGGATTACTTTGGTCTGGGTGGGTTTGTCAGGTTTTTTCTTTGTGGACGTGTCCTCCAGTTTATCGTTGCCTTTTTCTGCTGTTTGCGTGGACTTCTTTTTAGTCTTTGTTTTGTGGGCTTTTTCAAAGTTTTTCTGTCTTGGCTTTGCGGGCACTTCTTTGATTAGAGATTGTGTGGCTACCTTCATCATCCCTTTTTCGTGAAGGTAATCAAAGATTTTCCCGTAGCTGTCAGTGTGTTTGAATTAAACATCACTGTCCGCTAGGGAGGCAAAGCGGTTGGCACTTGGTTTCTCTACATCGATCTCGCTATGTTTTTCGCCCCGTTGGACTACTTTCTTTCTATACATAAGCTCGGCTCGATGTGTTTGAGAGGTACTTATCATGTAGCCTATCTCTTCATAAATCGTCTCGAAATTAACTCGGAGTTCTTCCAAGAATTCTCTCGACTTTTAATGAATAGTGAGATTCTTACCGATTATGATCGGAATAATTTTGAGCGGGTTACCATTTTGATCCTTTTTGTCCCGATAATGCTACTCTTTGAGAGCGTGATACTTATCAAGATCCCAAGTGATTCCAATATCCAAATAAATCTGAACTCCGTTGACCACAATGCTGATGTCCGGTTTAGTCCGGTCTTCCAGCCTGTTGTCGTTGTCTTTGCAGACTTTTCTGGCTTGATATCTCTTTCTGAGGATTCTTTCAAGGAAGTTTGCAAAACGATCGTGGGCTGCTATGTTCAGCTCGTTGATCTTTTTGCAGTCTTGTTCGTGGCCTTCCTTGTATGGTTTTTTGCACAGTTCGCAAATTTCTGGGATTGGTGTATCCCTCACGTTGTTGAAAACCCAGTTGATCATGTACTAGAATGCAGTGTTATCCATTCTTCTACGGCCCAACAGTGTGTACCCTGGTTTAGGCACCGTGTCGTCGACCTGTAGTGACATTTTTTCTTGGATTTTCATTTCTTTGCGTGTGTCTCTGAAGAAATTCTTAGATTTAGTCATCTTGGTGTTTATTTTGCCAATGATTTGTTCGAGTTTGGATTTGGTAATTTAGTCACCATTTTCTCGAATATAGTAGTCAATCTTTTGGATTTGATCTACCTTCATCTAATCGTAGTACGCGCCGGGTAAGATGATTCCAAGACCTCCTTGGCATTTGAAGTCAAATGCGAATTGTTGGAGTGCATCAGAGGATGCATTTGAGTGGAGTATTTCTTCCATATCTACCATTAGCTGCTTGTCAATTTCTTGATAAAGCTGCTTGTTCTCAGCGCAGTGCTCCGCGACGTCGATGAGAGGTCCGTAGTTACAGGCGCTTACGATGCATTGGCAGAAGAGTAGAAGTTTATCCTTGTTTGGAATGTCTAATTTTGCGTACCCATCGAATTTCTTCTTGAGATTGTCCGTGATTTGTTTTGCCAGTGGTTTCGCTGTTTTTCCAAAATATTAACCTAAAAAGTTCACGATTCCTGATTTGTTAAAGAAGTTGGGGTGAGTGCACTCGCATTTTTCGGTATTTACTTCTAAATGCATTTCTTTGTACAAGGCAATCGTTTCGTTGATAGTTTATTGGATTTTGTCGGGGGTTGTGATTACGACCATGTCGTCTATAAACCCCAGAGCGAATTTATATGAGTTTCCATTTTAGTCTTTTGCAGCCTGTGTTTTCTCCATGATTTAGTTTGAGAAACCACAGTATAGGATAGTACTAAGGTTGCAACCTTAATTTATTCCTACTTGTAGTTAATGGAAGTTGTTTGACCATCTTGGCTTTAATTTGGTTCATAATATAGCGGGAATCTATATTACTTACCCCCTGCTCTATCAGCATTTTCTCAATCAATTCATGTCTAACACTCGAGACGGCTCTTTTCACGTCGAATTTGATGGCGACAAGGCCGCCTTCGATTGCCAGAGCGAGTTTGTGTTTGGCTAATAGCATTCCGGATGGTGTGATTGCAAATTAGTTTTAATTGATTTTAATTTTGCTGACTAAACGTCTTTTGAGCATGGAATGGTAGCAGGAGAGCAGTGCTTCTTGGACTTATACTGGTCTATAATCCTGTTTTCCATCGCTATCAAGTTTGTGCTTATCTATGTATACTACTCTAGATTTGTATAGTTTAGATTTGTCCTTGATAGTTACTGCTTCATGTATCTGATTGAAGCCTTATTTGAACATTTGAATGAGTAATCTGTCGCAAGTTTTATATGCGTATTTTAGATGCAAGTTTCCGAAGCCTGATTCTCCAGCTGATGTGTATTCATACATCTACTCGATTTAGGTTTCGACTTCCTCGATTTTAAATAGCGGAGCTTGTGACTGTACCACAGTATCTTCATCCCTTGCTGGAACGTAAATAGTTTCAGCGGGTTGTGTTTGGGAGAAGTGTTTGGCGTCTAATTCTTATGTTTGCTCAGGTGTTAAGATAACCTGTTTTTCGCCAGCGTTATATCTTTCAATGTGTGATTACGCTAGACCAAATCGGTTGTGGTTGATGCAGAACATAATATAGTCTTCTGTTCGAGACTTAGTCTGATACTCTGTCTCTTCGAAGCCATTTAGATAGCTTTGAGGTCGTGTGAAACGTCCTAAGAAATCGTCCATTAATGCCGGTGCATTTTGTGGGGCATGTACGAATTTGAGGATTATTTCTTCAGCGCGCTCTCTTATAGCTAGTTCGTCTTCGGCGTTGCAGTACTTTGACAACTCATGTACGCTACATTTGGAGCTTTTTGCGGTTGAACTGTAGATGATAGTTGGATTGTCATTATTGCCGTTGTTGTTGCTACTCGGGTTGTTAGGCGGGCTGTACGTATTAGGATTTTTAGAGTTATTGTTTCCTTTCGCGGAGGTTTTAGGTCTCCCCGGTTTACGTTTTCCTCCACTTTGATTGTTAGTTTCACCCCCTTCGCTGTCTTGGGGAGTGTTCTGTTAATCGGTGGCTCTAACGATTTCATGGTAGAAAATGCATTTTTGTTAGTGGGTGATGGCGGCTTTCAGATCTCTGAAAGGGCATTAACAATTTATGCAAAGCAAGTAATGATTGAATTTTTGATTCTTGAGGTTGTGAAAATCAAGCTCCTTAACGATCATTTCTCTGATATTCGGGATAAGTTTGATATCATGAGACTTATAATTGTCTTGGAAGTGGCACATTAGGTCATAAACCTAACTAAAACTATATTTACAGTTTGGAACTGGGCATTTTATGTGAAGGTTTCTAGATTTGTAGGCGTGTTAAATCTTTTCCATCTCCGTGGCAATTTCCTGTTTGGAGACGAATATGCATTCCCGTTGGGTCTGAACTAAGTCCACGTTGTTCAGTGGGTTGGTAGGTATTTCCTCAAACTTGCGGGTTGTAGTTTTGCAACCATGTCCGCAAATAGTATCAATAAGTACATGCATTTTCTCTTTTGGGAAATCGCACAGTTCCATATTTTCCGCTTTTGGTAGCTCAAAGGGCGGCGGTTCTAATTTATTTGGCTATTGAAATTCGTCTTTTCCGTCCGCTGATTTTGGTACAGCTTGTAATTCCGGAATGGCGTCTTTTTCAGGTTCCTTTTGGCACTTTTTGGCACAAAGATGTGTTATGTTGAGTTCTTCGTGAGCCTTAGGAGTTTGATATTTAGATATCTCATTGTGAGATACAAGTTGGATGCTAGGCATGTCTTCGCTGAGAGGGTTTGCGGCCTCTTTTTCAGGTTCCATGACAGTTTAAGCTTCCTTGTTGTGTGGTGTTTCAACAGATACAGACACTTTCTAAATATTTTCTGGCTTGTGAGGTGGTTTGCCAGAGTTTTAAGATATTATAATTTCTCGAGCCATTAACTGAATTTTTTCATTTTCTATTTCTTGTTTTTAGACTTCTTGTTATAACAAAATCTATTTTTAGAAATTAGAAAGATCTTCTTTCTCCTTTAAAGATTCTTGTTCTCTTTAAGCGATTTACAACAAGGCCAATTCCAATTGTTGTCTTTGTTGCTCTAACTCTGCGTTTTTTCTGGTAATTTCTTCCCAGCTTTCGTTGAGTTTTTGATCTTTTTCTTAATTCAGTTGTTCCATTTTTTATGCTTGTTCGATTTTAAGAGTAACTTCCCGGTCTTTTGTTTCAATTTCCTTCAAAATTCGGGCATTTTTGGCCTTATTGGCTGCTAACAGCTCCGGTTCAGCCTTCAAGCAGATAAAGCTGCGAGATTAGCTTTCCTACTCTTTTTGTTACTCTTTAACCAAATTTAAGACTTCTTCTGGTCCTATGCTCATCGCTAGCTGGATAATTTCGTTTTCCGCGTATTTTTCCCGTTTTATATATATATTACTAGTACAATACTAGTTATTTTACTATAGCCAAGTAAAAATAATATATATTTTAATAATTCTTGTGGTTGATAATTTCATATAATTTCCAGTTTATTAAAATGGTTTTCATCTTTTTGTTTCCAATCTAAGTGATTCCGCGGCTTCTCTTACTCCAATCATAATTCATAAAGAAATATTTACATGTATTAATACTTTATATAATATTTTAAATGCACTAATCTTCAATATTATATAATGGATCTAACTATATTTGATAATTATAATATTTAATCTAAAATAATTTACTATCGTAGCAATATTTATGTATTTTAAAACAATATAATAATAAAAATATAAAAATGATAACAAATTATTGAATTATTACTTAATATGTCATTTAAGGATTTTGTTGTTTAACTTGAGCTCATTATCATTTTATAATTATTTTTTAACCCTTAATACCTCTCAACTATAACAGCTGTTCAATTAACTGCACAAAAGTAAGTAAACATAAAACGCTAAATTTTAAAACCTAGAACGACATAATATTTTACCATAATGATTTTGAAGCCAAATGTCAAAATGTTTTTATAGCCACACTATTCATTCCAATCATGTTTAAATATTCTATTTGATTTTACTCAGTCCAAATACGTATTTGAATTTTAAATGAACTACGCCAACATGCCCACTTCCTTGTTCATCATCATAAACTGGTTGTTCAACATCGCGGAAACGTAATTCTTCTTTTAGGTCAAAGAGGTTCTGAGATTTTGCTATTGTTTTCTGATCTACTTGTTGGAACAGAGAGTATTTTGTTGTAGAACTTGAGCTTGTCTGTTGTTGGAACTTCTTGATCTGAAAAGTCATATTCTGAAAAATTGTCGTGCTTAAGTGAATCTGCGTTTGTAATTTTGTTATTTCTAAAATCCAAGTAATCTAACTAAGTTAACTTTGATAAAGGAGAAACGTCTATTATGCATGCACCAAATGCCTTATTTTATTCTAGTTTGTATAAGTTCTACAACGGATGCAGGTCAATAACTTACGTTTAAGTCATTTGTAATGTTTTTAGATTTTTCAGAAATTATAGAGGCCATATGTCAGAAATTCTTGTTTCAGAGATAGTTAATTATGTAAGTTAAGTACAGAATTTAAGAGGTCCAATATTTTATAGCTATTCATTACCACCTAAATCCAAAATTTACAAACCTACAAAGTTAGAAAGGTATGATATTTCTGTAATATTGTTCGACGATAAATGTAATTTTTTCAAACCGAATAGCTGATGAGGAATAATACTTAAATCTGTAGTTTCTGTTCTTGATAAATTTAAACTCTCTAGTTTAGGAGAATGTTATAACCCAGATTTATCTTATAGTTTGTTATCACTGAGTTCTAAATCTACCAAATTCGGCAAAGCTAGAGTGTAGGAAGTTGATTTATTATAAGATAAATATAAGTGAGTTAAATCATGAAGAGATTAAAGTGCTGAAATATCTTCAATACAGTTTCTTTCTAAATAGAGTTTCTTCAGGTTTTTGAGCTTGGAAATGCTGGAAATATCAGATATTTTATTATTGTAGAGGTTTAGTTCAGTTAGGTTAGTGAGGTATGATACGAGATAGAAATATTCTATCTTTCTACTTTAAAATCTAAATTTTTTAGTTTCCTATACGAATTCTTAATTAAATGAAAGCAAATTTCTATTTGAAGCATCTTTCCAAACTCCTGGTGGCACATTCATTTCCAAAAGATCTTTCATCTGCTCTTAATAAAGTATTTCTAGTTTTCGGGAAGAGCGAAAGTGATTCAGCAGGTCTACTTTATTTCTAATCACATGATTATATTATTGCATAATTACTGATTGGGAGTGGAAATATAATAATATTATGTACACATATATTTTAATTATATTATTGACAAAATAATGTGATAATTTTTAAGACGATTTTAAAGTGGATGTCATACATAATTACTATTATAAACAGTCAATATTGTATTTAAAGTTAATTCTGAATATTATTAACAAAGTTATTGTCTTGATTTGAGTCATTTTTGATTGAATAAAATATATAGGTTATAATAATATAATATAATATTGTAGCAATCGCTTGTTCTGGTGTTTCCCTCAACGAATATAAATTCTTCAAACGATTTAAATATTGATTTTAGAATCTTGATTCAATTCAACATCAAGTTTATATAAGTACAACTTAATATATAAGCTCTAATATATCATTTTTAAATATTGACCTCATAAATAATTGAGCTTATATTATAGCTCATTTAATAGCCGCTGATACGCGAGTCCCAAGATTCATACCAGCCCAAAGATAGTTACATCCCAAAGATAGTTACAAAGATAACTTCCGAGGTCAATAATGTTAGTTCAAGTGCCGAACTAACTTAGGTTGTCTGAGGAGGCTATTCAGAGTGACAATCCTAGAAGATGAGGTATGATATTGAGATTAGTTTGAGGTAACGCTATTGTGTAACTAAGTATGGATTTGTGGATTGCCATGATTTATGAGATGAAGATGGAATGATTAAATTGAGCCTTAGTACTGATAACAAGGTTACAGTTAAGTCATTTTATTATCACATTAAATAATTAACTTGATTCAATAATTGTTTTTGAGTCCATCCTCGATCAAACCTTTCTTTTCAAGTAGTTTAAAAGAAGAATGAATAAGAATTCATTCTCACCTATAATCAAATTAAAGTTGTAAATAAAGCTTTAATAGTTTGCAAATTCTTTGCTGCAATCTCTTATTTTAAACTTTTATATTATTTTTAAATCTATATTTGAATTAACATTGTCATTTTTGTATCCATATTTACATTACACAATTAATTCTATATTTTGATACTATACAAACTACTGTTCATCAACTGTTTTTCAACTATAACTGTAATGTAATTATTACGAATCTCTGTAAATTAATAATAGTTTTACCAAAGTAAGCTATATTTTAGCTGTAGTTGTGTTGTGCCCATATATATACTTCACTAAGATACTGCATATACTCGCAAATAAATATATAATTTTCATTTTTCTGTCTATTAAAGTATAAAGTATTTCACTTCCATACTTCAATGGAATACACAACAACATTCACCCGAGCTAAAAACTCTTTCCCTGGTTATACGTATAGTTGTACACAGAAAGAATATGATGAGCATCAAAGAGAGGTTTTAAAAGAGCGCATTTTCGATGGCGAGCTTTGCATTAAAGATGATAAAAAACTTAGAGATCTCAGTTTTATAGAAAAATTTGATGTAAAGAAGCTCGTTTTGGAAAACTGCACGTACATAACACACGAGTTTTCGAGTTAAACAGTGAAAGAACTACACATAGATAAGTTGGAAACTGAAAATTTCAGAAAGATAAAACTTGAAAGCCTTGAAACTCTAAAAATTTTGCGTTGCGCTTACATTAAAGAGTGCCACTACATCGCATAGGTTACAAATCTGGAACTCTTCAGAGCTAACGTTGAGCAATTGTTTTCAAATCAAATATGTAACAATATGAAAGAACTAATCCTAAACTACTGCAAAATTTAAAGTCTTGACGCATTGCAAATACAAAACATTGAAGTATTGCACCTGAAGGACCACACCTCAAAATTTCATTACTCTCCAAATTTACTTAACATTCAAAGCATAAAGATGTATCATCAGCTGAAAGAACTATTCTTAGAAGGATATGCTGACGTTGATACAACTCCATTGCAACAGCTAAAAAATCTAAGCACTGTTAAAATAGAAGAATGCAATAATATAATAATCAACTTCAAAAGCGAAAGTTTCAAAGATTTGCTGCTCAATTGCTGTATATTTAAGAGTATAGATTCATTTCAGCTTCCCAACATTGAAAAATTAAGTATTGTTAATTTTTGCGTTATGAATCTTGATAACATCAACTAATTTACAAAATTGAAAGAACTTGATTTATCGGGCAATTAATAATTAGATTTATCATTGTTGTCAGATTTAACTTATATTTCTTCCCTGAATTTAAGTGGCTGCAAATTGCAAGACTGTACAATTATTGATTAATTAGCAAGATAGAATTATATGTATAATGATATTTTTCCACTTAGATATTTAACTCAACTTGAGAAACTATATTTGAGAAGTTGTGGCATAAACTTGATTAATGTGTTGAGTTTTATGGTAAATTTAAAAGAATTAGATCTTACTGAAAATGAATGCTCTGATTTAACTCCACTGCAAACATTATTCAAACTGACTAAATTAAATCTTGAAAACTGCAATTTATCCAATATTGGTTCTCTATAATTACTAGTTAATTTGGAAGAATTGAATCTTTCAAAGAAAATAATTGAAAAAGATGATATTTTTGATGCAAAAAATGTTATTCAGGATTAAAATTCATTTAGAAAAATTCAACTTGGTCCCTTAGCTACACTTGTTAATTTGAAATGTTTGCAGTTAACAGGTAATATATTGGAAGATTTAACAGTCATTTAGTATTTGACTAATCTTATTACTTTAGACATGCACAGCTGTCTATTATCTGACGTTCACATATTGAAAACATTACCAAACTTGAAAGAATTATATTTATCCAAAAACCCCAACATTGATATCACTTCACTTTAATTTTTAACTAACTTAATGATTTTGGATTTGAGATAATGCTAATTATCTAGACTTGATGCGTTAAAAACACTAGTAAAACTCAAAGAATTGAATCTTAGTCAAAATCCGATACTTGATATAACTCCATTACAATACTTAACATAGATTACAAAATTATAATTAAATCATTGTGAGTTGATATCTATAGATGCTTTGGCCACTTTATTACAATTAACAGATTTACAATTATATTCTAATAAAATTGTATATGCATAAACGTTAAGTACATTGAAGATAGATAAGCTAACGCTCGTAAATAATAAAATAATTGATTTATCATCCAATTTTAGTGAATAATTTGATATAAGCAATAAGCGTCCAACTGAATAAGAAATTTACTATGCAAATATCTTGAAAAATATTAATTATCCAATTACTATTCTGAAAAGTATCAATCTTAAACGTAAAAATTTGAATAACAGCATGTTAGTCAGGAAGAACGTTGTAAATGTCCTAATGAACAAATAAGTAACAAGTTATGTCTCAGTCACAGAGAAAGTAGTTTAACACTTTTAATAACAAATTTAAAATGGTAATTCTTAGTGATCATAATTTAAGTTTTATAATATTATCATCTATTAAAAAATGAGTAGAGAGTTTATATTATGTTATTAATTAAATCGGAATAATATTCAAGTACGATGCGGCTAAAGCCTGTATATAAAGGACTAATGTATTAAAATTTTAATCTTTTAAACAAGTATTTTTATTAATCATCTCAATGAATAAAGACAAAAGCAAAATTTGTTTACATCATGTAACAGTTATAACATAAATATAGAGTCCTTTATGTACAGGAGTAAAGAACGCGTTAAAATGAATATATCATTTTTAAATGTTTCTTGTGATTGAAGTAATTGATTATTGAGTGGATGTTTTTGAGATGTACCAAAAGAGTGAGCCGATATATACATGAAACAATTTTAAAAGAAAGTGCAGCTGAGACACCTTAACTGGATTGATTATTAATTACTGAATTATTTTTGAGTTTTATTTATCTCAGTTTGTTTTTCCACTTCAAATGAGTGACGTATTGAATATATACGATTTGAACATGAACTCCTTCCATTTTCCTGGCTTGGATCTGTATCTGTCCTTCACTAAACATTATTTGGTCCTTTTTGACCGAAATTTAAAAATTAAATGCAAAACTAAGGTGTAATCCGATTCATTTTACGAAAGGAACTGTGTGAATGCGCAAGCGAATAATCAGCACAACATTTTAATTTTAAACGGCCACGTTTTCGTTCAGTGCTTCAACCGGTTGTACAAACTGAACCTGAACTCGCTTGAGTTTGTGTCCGTTGTTCGTTCTCAGTCCCGTTTTGTGACCTTTTTCGCCTTCAACGGGTTCATTTTCGCCTATGATTAGAAAGTAATATATAAATTAGTTGACGGCCAATTTTAGTGGTTTATGGGGTTAAATGGAACAATATTCGTGTTCTGCAATGAAATATTCGTTTTAAACTACATGTGGGCGATTTACAAATTAGAAGAGGATTTCTCACTCAAATTCGTTTTCAAAGTCAACCAAGACAGCTAAATTGAACAAACCAACGGAATACTGCTTATAATCGAACAAAAATACGCATAAGACGTAATTATGATGCAAAATTCTAAAGTACACCGCGTATAATAGGCTATTGATTTCAATAAACTTGAATTCAACGGACTCGTGACAGTCGACAGAAAAATGTGCAAAGATACCCTCAAAATAGACGTACAAGACATCACAGACTTCTACGAAGAATATGTTATCGCAAACGTGACACTGGATAATCTAGTTCCAGAACTGGACACAAAGCAAATGTCGGAACAAGACGTAATTGACTGCTACTCGAGAAATAGCCAAAGTCCTTCAACAATAGCGAATAGCACTGGAAAGTACATTTTCCACGATTCTACGATCACGGCCTAAATCAATCTGAAAAGCCAGCTGTACTTTGTAGTTACTTAGAACAACGTGGCGGTAATAGATCGGTACCAAAACATTCTGGACCAGTCCGTCGATCTGCAGCTGGAGTCCAACCACACCAAGATCTGGCAGAACCAAACTATCTGCTGCGGCATCACCTACGTTTGCGTGAACTCGAACATCTATTCGTTGGTTTCCTCGAAGCTGGAGCTGGTCGCGGCCGTTCCAGACTGCACCGCTCTGTTTTCCATGAACGACAGGCTGTACGCCCACTCGCACAACTACGTGCAGTTAATCAAGAACGGAAAACCTAAACGAGTTTAAAAGGTAATCGGACAGATATTCCAGTTCTGCGACACTGTTTTCGTTTTCAATCGCTTCCAGCGTAATGTTTGCAAGCTGGACTCTCTCTTCAAAACGGAAGGAAAAGTGTTTAATACTGGAGAATGCTAGCATTTATCGTTTTGCAGCCTAGGATACATCGCAATTAGCCAAAGCGGCAGTAAAGAATTCGCAGTGGTGGAGTTGCTTGAAAATAATTAACAGAGATGGCACAGCGGACAAGTTTTTAAGTCAAAACCTGAGTTCCACGAAAACAACATCTTGACGAATTTTAAACTCGGCGTCGGCGGTTTCGTCCCTGATGAAAAGATTGTGCCTTATCTGGAACAGCACCGAGAAGCCTACGCCGCGTACATTTTGGAGCAGGAGCGCCGCTTTCCGCTCAAGGTATAACGCACTTTGCAGAAAGGGAAACTGCCGCAATACCTCGTGTCGTCCGTTACAAAGCAGCTCGGCCACAATTCGTAGCGCATCGAGAGTATGTAGTACTCGGCGCAAGTCCTAAAGCGAAACACGACCAAGTAGATCAACCGCATGCAGACGCTGACCAACAAAATGGCTGGGAAAATGGCCAGCGCGTTCACCAAAGAACTCGCCAGCAACCAGAGAAGGAAGGCGGTCATATTGAACTAGCTGCTTCCTCTGTATGGAAACATGTTTGCCTACAGGCTGAACAAGGTTGCCGCTAGGCTGGATCGCCTTCAAGCGGCTGTCGAAAATAACACAGTCCTCGAAGAAGCCGCGAGCAGATTCGAGGTCATGTGCATTATGTACAACTGCCTCGCATATAAAGAAGTCTCTCAGTGATGGATTGAATAATATGCATGTTATTATAAATTGAAATTTGTAGGTGTCAACAACTTTGAATTCGTTGGAGTTTTAGAAGAAAATAATTAAATTAACCCAACGCAGTGTTATTCGGATTATTCTTCATTTGTAGAGGTGAAATCATTAAATTGATAATGCGTTAAATTCATATGTATACAAAAACAGATTTTTTCTCTCTTCCTATTCTATATACATTTCAAATTCAAAATCTAATATTGTCAAAATCTAATATTATATTCAATTTACTCTCAATCCAAATACGAGGTAGAATTTTGAATGAACTGCATCAACATGTCAACTTCCTTGTTCATCATCATAATCTAGTAATTAAATATCGCTGAAACGTAATTCTTCTTTTATGTCAGAGAAGCTCTGAACTTAGAAATATTATTCTCGTAAAGAAGCTTTCTAATTTGTTTGTGCGAACTGTGAACGGAAAGTATTTTGTTGTAGAAAGCCAGCTCATCGGTCGTTGGAGCTATTTAGTCTTTCAAATTATATTTTGGTGATTTTTCATCATTTTCATATGTCTAACGAAAATTCTTGTGATGCATAAGTGGTTCAATATTTGTAATTTTGTTGTTGCTAAAAGCCAAAGATTATAACTAAACTAAATTTGAGGAGAAATATCTATTATGCGTGCATGAAATGCAGAAACGTTTTCTAGTTAATATAAGTACTGTAACGGATGCAGATCTATAACTTGTGTATATAACATTTCCAGATCTTTAAGATTTCTCATAAATTGTACCAGTTCTCGCATCTGTGTACAATACTTGAGAGGTTCGATATTCTTAATTAATTTATTGCAATCTAAATTTAAACTTTATAAATCTAAAAAATACGAAATATGCTACATCTTAGAAATAGAATTATCATTTATCTACAATTTTCTCAACTAGAATAATTTTGGAGATATTACATTGATATTTTCAATCCTTAAATCATTAACTTACAAATTTAGCAATCTAGGACACTATTCTAATGATAGTTCGCAGAGATATCTATTTGCACCAATGTTCAGTTCTTCCAAATTTGGTAAAGCTATTTTATAAGAAGTTATATCATTAATATATAAATTTAGCGAAGTTAAATTGTATAGAGATTCTAAAGCTGAAATATCTTCAATTTCATTTCTTGATAAATCAAGAATTCTAAGATTTTTTAATTATTAAATTGCAATGAAATATCTGTTAAATTATTATATTCGAGGTTTAAATGAGTTAAATTAGAAAGATACGATATAATATGCGGGTATTTAATTTTTTATAAAATGTAAGTTCTCTAGTCTGTTATATGAATTATTAATTGAAGGATAGTAAATTACATATTTTGGAATAGTTTTGTATTATATATTTGTGTTATAGTAAAAATAGGGTTATATTTAGTCTCACTAGGAGTTGTACCAAGGAGTTGGGTAATCTAATGTGACTTCCGCGAGCAGGTACCTCCAAACCAAATTTGCATATATTGGATAGCTTATCTGTTCGAATACTGACTTTAACAAGTTTTAATTTGTATATGATGTTACTAGTTATATAGAAGATATATTTATTATAATATAAAATTTCACTCCAAACACGTCAGTGTCATATGTTATGAAATAATTCTGTGATTGTCAGTGATATAGATAGCATTTTCTTTTGAGAAGTGTTAAAGTTATATTTTAATTGTCTAATATGTTAATATATTGATATTTTCACATCAATATTATTTAGCGAATTTTCTTGTATAATTATACACTTATTTGCATTTAAAAAACATGACTACGTTATGAAAAGGTTCGAGCTGCACCATTTTCATCCTCACCCAGTCAAAAAAGCCCATGACAATCTTCCAGTATCCGACTAATTTGAGAAAACTGATATATTCTATTTTTTATTCAAAATAATTTCATTAATCAGTCTCATATCCTTAAACAGCTTTTCTATAGCCATTGGTAATATCTTATCAGCCTCATATCAAAATGAATATTTATCAAAATTATTTCATTAATCTGCGTAAGAGTTCTGACTGAATATGATTTCAATCCTCTTGTTCATAACCTGGATCTGCTCGTTTATTTTTAAGTTGATATATTCTTTTTTGTGAGTAATTGACTCTTTGAACTTTGAGACACTTTTCTCGTATTAGATTTTTATGATCTACTTGTGGGAACTGTGAACAGAGAGAATTTTGTTGTTGAACTTGAGCTCGTCTGTTGTCGGGACTTACTGATCTGAAAATTCATATTATGAAAAATTCTAGTGGTGCTTTAGTGTTTCTGCATTAGTAATTTTGTTGTTTCTAAAATCCAAGTCTTTTAATAAAGTGTACTTCTATAAAGGAGATACATCTATTATGCATGTGTGATGTGCAGAAATGATTTCTAGTTCTTATAAGTGCTACAACGGAAGCAGATCAACAACTTACGTATAAGCCATGAACAACGTTTTTAGATTTTTCATAAATTGTAGAGGCCATATGTCAGTCACACTTGTATCACGTATAATTAATTCAGTTAGTTAAGTACAGAATTTAAGAGGTCCAATATTTTAAAGCTATTCATTATAACCTAAATCCAAAATTTACAAACCTACAAAGTTAGAAAGGTATGATATTTCTGTAATATTGTTCGACGATAAATGTAATTTTTTCAAACCGAATAGCTGATGAGGGATAGTTCGTAGATCTGTGGTTTCTGTTTCAGACAAATTTAAAATCTCTAATTTAGGAGAATGTTATAGCCCAGATTTGTCTTGTAGCTTGTTATCGTCGAGTTTTAATTCAACTAAATTTGGCAAAGCTAGTGTGAAGGAAGATAATTTGTTTTGCTATAAATATAAGTGAGTTAAATCATGAAGAGATTTAAGTGCTGAAATATCTTCGATATAATTATCTCTTAGATTGAGTTTCGTCAGGTTTTTGAGCAAGGAAATACTGGAAATATTGGATATTTTATTATTATAGAGGTTTAGTTCGGTTAGGTTAGAGAGAAAAGATAGAAGATAAAAATATTCTATCCTTGCATTATTGAATGTAAATTCTTTAGTTTGTTATACGAATTCCAAATTAAAGAAAAGCAAATTTCTATTTGACGCATCTTCCCAGATTTCTGGTGGAATATTCAAAGCCAAAAGTTTCTCAATTAGCTCTTTGTCAAGTATTTCTAGTTTTTGAGAATCGCCAAAGTGGTTCATCAGGTCTTCTTCACTTCTAATCACATGATTGACAGGTTGCATTGATTGGGAGCGGAAATGTTAACATATATTTGACGTGAAAATAAATATATTAAAAAGAATAATGAAGAATCGAATTGAACACATAAATACTAAGTACAGTATATTGTAAGATACAGTATATTGTATTTCCAAAACACATTTTAGGAAATCAAATAAACCATCACAGTCAAATTTGTCCTCCATTTGCTGAAAATCAAGAATTTCTAGTTTTTGGGGAGAGCAAAAGTGATTTATCAATTCTTCTTTACTTCTGATTGCTTGATTCAATGGCATTGAATTGATTGGGAGTGGAATTGTTATAACATTATCTAAAATGAAAATATGTGTACTATGTTGATGTTTTCAAACACTCGACATAAATAGAGACTGCTCATCTCATACTATTTCTAAAATAGGTGTCACTTGTGAGTTGGAGCGGAATAGTAGTACTATACTAGTATAGACGTAATTTACGGTGTGATGTTTTCTATATTCTAATAATTCCTGTGGTTAGTGATTTTCCAGTTAATTAAAATGGTTTTCATCTTTATTTTCAATTTAAGTGATTCCACTATCTCATTTATGTAACAACATTAATACATTTAGTTCAATGTGTGATTTAATATCTTTTTAATATCAATTAACTATTTTATGTCTTATGGTATTGTAAAAGTAAAAGAAAGAGTTATATTTCTTCATTTAAACACAGTAATCGAGTTGGGACCGAGATCAAGGCGTGTTGAAATTTATTGAATGAATTTGTTTTACCTTGGCCCCGAATAATAAAGTAAAATTATATTTAAATTATGCATCACACTCCAAAATTTACACTTCAAATATGGTCACTAAATGAAATTATAGTTGAAGCCACAACTAGTTGGTGCACTAAGCAGCTTGGGATTCTTTGTAAAATTATATATTTCAATATAAATTTAAGTAGTTGCGTTGAAAAAATAGTTTGTAAAAGACGCTTCATTATTTTCAACTTTTAATCAGCACACAACTTTAACTTGATGGAAACTTGCACAACGCTAGCATGTTGACTCGATTTCTTGTGCGATACATTGAATGGTGATTTGAGTTTCGAGTGTTTCATAATTTTAATAGTATATTAGTGTAAGAAACGGGATTAAATACAATAGTAAAAATTGAAGTAGCGGCTGCGGCAATCCAGGTTTTTTTGAAGATATTTACTGAAATAGTAAATGGCGTCTCGTCAAGTTTTGATTTAGTTAATTTGTTTCAACAACCAACAAATATCAAATAATTGAAAATAATTTTTTTCGGAAATACATTCTGTGGAGTTTTAAATTAAACTACTACAATTAAATTATCTGATTGCTTCACAACACTAATTAGTTACCTAAATTTCATAAACTAAGAAAACATAATAGTGATCATATTTCAGCTTCACTTAACAGCTCATATTGATTCTGTATAGAAATAGTACAGTTTATTGGTATAGTATGACAATAACTATGGATACACGTAAAGTATTTGAGCTTCTTACGTAATAATGCTCTGAGTCTTACAACTTCGACTTTTTGCCCCTTCTAATATCTACTAAAATACGATACTTAATCAAAACTATTTGGTCTCATATTAATATAAATATACTAAACAGTTTAATAATTTTTTAAGTTTCATTAAACTCCACTTCATCTTAAATTGTATTCATAGTGCTAAAGTATTGTAATATAAATAAGATTGAAAACTGAACGACGCAGAAATTAATTCAAAGAGACTTTATGACCTAAAATTATTAAAATATTTGGTATCGTGTAAAAATATTATTATGATTAGAATCAAGGTTTCAAAATTCAATAATATGAGTACAATACTTTAACTCCGATTGATACATAATAAGGAGCTTATTTAGTACAAAATACATTTAGAGCAGTTGAGACTGATTACATTCCTATCTCCTTCCTAGCATTTTACAAAATTTTATAAAGTATAATTCTAAGAAATTAAACTTAAAGCATTTAATTAGTAGTAGAAGTTGATATAATTGTTCTTAAATATTTGTTTACATCGTTGAAGTTTAATGGTTCCGAAACCTCCTTTTATACCTCCAAAAATATTTTGTTGTTAATAATTAATGATGAGATATTAACCAATACTTAATTAATGAGATAATGACCCCTTAATAATTACAATTCTAAATTAAATTCAGCTACTACAAACTTCGTTGTCGTGTTTTCGAATTCAAAAATTTGTAGGTAAAGTGTGATAACTCAGCAATTCGAATCGACAAGAATGTCTAATGCTCACCAGCGATTTTCGAACATCTAAAAATGATTCCTAGAAGAAATTTACGAACGGACGCGGAAATGTCTATTTAACATTTTTTCAAAAGCAAACTAATTTGAGAAGATTTTGAAATAAGAAAAATTATGATATTTGTAGTTTCTTTATTTGGCATCATATCTGAAAATAAGTCTGGATTGCCGCAGCATGAGAACCGGTATTTAAGCTACTTTTGTGCATTTATTTACTTTGAAGAAATATTAGAAATTGTTAATTTTGATCTTTTCTCCAAATATAGAGCGATTGAAGCAATACAAGTCAAGTGCTTTAAATAACTTAAATATCACTTGTATTAATATACTAACAAAATGTTCGCACATGTGACGGGAATCAAGATAAGGCCAAAATCAGGTTGGAAAAATGGAGTGTAAAGGAAACTTAAAAACGAAGTTATTTTACTTTAATATTTCGAAGGGTATGTAATACATTATATTTATAAAATTTCACTTCTGAATTCCAAAAAAAGTTCAGAAATATTACTGTATTTAAACAATAATAATTTTTGGAGCACTGGTACTTCGTGGACATGTCGCAGTAGGCTCTCGCGACGAGTCCTCTTTCTTCTTGATATGGGTTCTTGTTTCCCTGCACTACTACTCTGAGATACTGAGCGTGTTGAGTTTCGCTTTCTACTACTCTCACTTCTACTACTATTGTTCAGCGCTCGGCTCCCAGTCTATCATTACATCAACAGACCCTGCGCACGTAAAAGTACCTACGGTTCCCTTGGCATGAACGACTTGCTCTCGTGGAGCCCGGACCAGTTCTCTGGGTCCTCCAGTTTGTTGTGAATGGTGGAGAAGTTCGGGCCGTAGTGGGCGCTGATCTTGTTCTCGGCCAGGGGTAGTTGGAGCGCGCCCGTTCACGTTGCTTCTACGCGCAGGTGGTGCTTGTTGAAGAAGAACTGCAAAATCGTATGCTCGCAGTTGAGCTTCGCATTGCAGCTGGTGTTCTACAACAAAATACTGTTCACCTGTGATTAATATTTATTTAGGATATGAGAATAATAAGATATGACATATGATATTACCAGGGCCGACAAGAAAAATCCTTGGAAAAGCTGTTCAGATTCCTTTGTACCCTGAATGCTTAACAATTAGATTTAAGTTAGTCAGAATAATGGTAGAGTTTAGATTTAGTTTGCAATGCATGGCCTGGTCATTTTTGGAATTGTAGCTGTAGCTGTATAGCCTCACGGGCGCGCTCGTAGCCGAGTTCAGTAACTTTATATCACGCCCCCACCTAGATCTTTATATTGTAGTGGTATATGGAATCATCGAATCATTTCATGACTATAATCTTTATTTTAAATTTTTGTGCCAAGATTCATTGTTAATTAGGAGTGAAAATATAATAATGTATTCGTTATTCATATTCAGCTAGGTAAAATCAAATTCATATTTCCAAATTAATAGGAATGTATTCGATCCCTTGGAAATATCTTAAGTGAGTGGGATATATAATTAATTTCATGTTATATTTTCTTTTATTATTAAATCTATCATGGTATTATATCATGTGCTTGTTAAAAGTCTTCTTTATGGGAAACGATAACTTTTAAGTAATGTTCCTACTTTCCTTTACAATATTCTAACACGAATATTTATATATTTATCAAACTTATTTCATTAATCTGCATAAGAGTTCTGAATGAATTGTGTCCATATTTCAATCTTCATGTTCATAACCTGGATTTACTCGTTTATTTTTAAGTTGATATATTCTTTTTTGTGAGTAATTGACTCTCTGAACTTAGGAACACTTTTCTCGTATTAGATTTTTCTGATCTACTTGTGGGAACTGTGAACAGAGAGTATTTTGCTGTAGAACTAGAGCTCGTCTGTTGTCGGGACTTACTGATCTGAAAAGTCATATTATGATAAATTATCGTGGTGCTTTAGTGTCTTTAGTGTTTCTGTATTTGTAATTTTGTTGTTTCTAAAATTCAACTCTTTTAATTATGTTAACTTAGACAAAGAACAGATATCAATTATGCATGCGTTATATGCAGAAATTTTTTCTAGTCTATATAAGTTCTACAATGGATGCAGATCAACAACTTAAGTATAACCTATGTTCAATGTTATTAGATTTTTTAGAAATTGTAGAGGCCATATGTCAACAACACTTGTAGTTGAGATACTTAATTATGTCAGTTAAGTGCAGAATTTAAGAGGTCCAATATTTTAAAGCTATTTATTATTATTTAATTCTAAAATTTACAAATCTACGAAGTTAGAAAGGTGAGAAATTTCAGTAATATTGTTATTGCCTAGAATTAATGATTTCAAATTTAAAAGCTGGGAAATATTACATAGATCTACAATTTCTGTTCCAGCCAAATTTAAACTCTCTAGTTAGGGAGAATGTTATAACCCAGATATTTCTCTTAACTTATTGTAATCGAGCGATAATTCTACTAAATTCGGCAAAGCTAGAGTGTAGGAAGTTAATTAGTTTTGACATAAATTTAGGAATATTAAATCAGTAAGAAATAAAAGCGCTGATATATCTTCAACATAATTATATGTTAAATAGAGTTTCTTCAGGTTTTTGAGCTTGCAAATGCTGGAAATATCAGATATTTTATTGCCTGAGAGGTTTAGTTCAGTTAGGTTAGTGAGGAATGATACGAGGTAGATATATTCTATACTTCTACCATAAAATTTAAATTCTTTAGTTTGCTATACGTATTATTAACTAAAGGAAAACAAATTCCTTTTTGAAGCATCTTCCCACAATTCTGGTTGCACATTCATTTCCAACAGATTCTCCATTTGCTCTAAATCGAGTATTTCTAGTTTTTGGGGAGAGCTAAAGTGATTTATCAATTCTTCTTTACTTCTGATTGCTTGATTCGGTTGCATAAATTACTGAATTGGGAGCGGAAATGTTAACATATATTTAAATATATAAAAGAGAATAATGAAGAATCGAATTGAACACATAAGCTACTACATAACCTCACTCAGAAGGTATAATAACAACAAATAAATTATAGCCATCCAACAATAGAGCACTTTTGACAATCATTGACATCAAGTGAAGTTTGAGACCATTTGATAACTTTTTGTAATAATATTATATTGTTTATTTAAAGACATCACACCGTAAATTACGTCTATACTGGTCACCCTTTTTCTCTGATCATCACATTTCACTTCCTTTCAATAATCACTAAGAAACTCCGTTAGCTCTTTCGGGCTAATGGAGTTTGTTTTGGAGATCTTTTTGTTGATAACAGCTGTGAATTGATTGGGAGTGGAATTATTATAACATTATCTAAAATGAAAATATGTGTACTACGTTGATGTTTTCAAACGTGTAAGAAGAAAAGAGAGACTTAATCCGGCTATAGTTGCGTTCATTAAAACTTTTATATTTTAGTATAGAACACAACGCTTTTTAACATGATTAAACTAAAAAGTGTGAAGTGTTACTTAAATAAACATGTTATTATTATCGAATAATAAGCAAAATTTGAATACTCCACTTCAAACAAAAATTTGGCGGATGAACGTCCACAAGAATTGCAGCTAGTGATAACGTAAAATCCCTTTGTATAAACATTCGACTTATAGATAGCAAATCAATTCCTAATAGCGTTATGAACTGTAAAAACTCAAGCTTAATATAGAATTCAGATTAGTAGTGGCTGAGCTTTTAACATTACAGAAAAGGTTTACAGGTCGCACATCGTAAAAATTGAATATTAATATAATTGGGCTCAACGCTACGAATCATACTTACTGTTAAAAAGAGAAATAACGTAGCACCACTCACTCTTTTGCAATGATTACAAAGCTTTTAGAATTCGTCTGGACTTTTTAATTAATAGCTCTAAATCAAAGAATTCTAGGCTCAGAATAATTGGTAGTAAGCACTGCGACTATAAAATAAAATATATATTGTTTGCAGCAAAAATAAGCTTCAAAATTTCAGTTCTTCTTAATAATTAAAAGAATATAAGCAGATTTAACATTTTATTCAAAAGAAAAACATAATACACGTAAGAATATTTATTCAAGAGGAGCAGCAAGAAGTAGTAAAAACTAAACCGAAAATCAAGTTCAATATATTTCCTACGTCAGTTTAATTATTTGCAATTTTATTGCGATTCTTAGTAGATAATAGTAAAATTGAGCGACAAAAGATCACAAATAATTCAATAATTGTTAAATAATCTTCAAGATTAGCGAATGTTATCCTGGACTAGTTTATGTGATTAATTGATCCGTCATTGGAGTGAAAGCAGTGAGAAATTAACATTTATATTATTGTATAATATTTAATAAATGGGGTAGGTAGGTTTTAATGAACGCAACTATAGCCCTTAATCCTTAAACGCCCGTCGGACGTTTTCGGACTTTACATTTTTCAATACCCTAATATTTCATAAAACTTCTTCTTATGGTCGGACCGGGACAACTTGATATTTTAAATATTGTTACCACCTCTTTAACAGAAAATGAGAAATATTCAACTTGATGATTGAAACAAATAAAAGTTAAAACTATTATTGAATCTAGCCGAATACATGCACTTCAGACATGCAGTATAATATAATTAGTCTTTAGTTTGTAGTTTACGACAGTATTATGAAAAATAATAAATTTTTGATTAAAAATCAAATAAACATATGAAAACTTAATACAAAATGTAAATAAATACGATGATTATTGCTATATTGTGACATAAAAAATTACTTCGCTTTATTAGCAAGTAAAGTAAATTATATGATATTTTATTCTTTATGGAAGTTTGTTTGTAATGATAGTAAACTATAACAATAATCATCACTAGAACAAAAATATAAAACCAGAAAATCTCATATTATATAAAGCTGAAAGAAATAATGATAACAAATATGAAATCATGAAACAAAAAATAGCTAATTAGATTGAGCTAATGCATTATGATGCTAAGTAAAATAGTAATACTAGTATTATGTTACTATTGAAACTCAAGGTGTTATCAGTGCGTTGAAAGAATTATTGTGATTCAAATTTTTACTATTTAATGAGTAATATAACAATATTATATATTAATAAAATATGATATGCTAGTATAATATCTAATATTTATAAAGTTATAATAAGTTCACTTCACAACCTAATTTAAGTCATAACTTGAGTTTATCAAAATATTTTAGGTAAGGAAATTAACTCATACAAAAATATGGTGTTATAACTTGGTCACAAGTCACTTTCCCCAATTATTATATAATACGGATAATGTTTATTTTTTCAATTTTTCTGAGTTATGAATCTTGACCAATATAGTATAAATACAATAAATTATATGTTATAAATTATATGTTATTCTGAATTAGTACGTATTAATTTATCCATTTGAATTCCTCATGTAATTACATGGTGAAAACTCGAGTAAAGAAAATAAAAATAACAAATACCAAGACAGTATCAATATGGTGTTATGGAAAATATAGTTATATATTATGTCAATGGGGATTTCGGATGCTGAGTGAGGACTAATATTATGTCAATCTAACAAACAGTTTGTTTATAATTACCTTTTTCTAGAATCTAAATATCTATATAAATATATTTTGATATAAATATATTTTTCTGAAATGTAAGTTAGTGATAAATACTATAATAATTTTGATACAAGTTATCAACATATATTAATATTATTATTTAGTGAATGACTGTAATCTAGAAGTCAAGAAATCGTGTGTTCATATTTTCGTATCTGTGCTGACTGGATATGGAGTGAAATTAAAAAATGAACTATATACAACCTCTCACTAGTACATAAATTATATTGGTTTGTCTCTATATTATATTTTTATTTTCCGAAAAACCTCTGTGGGTGTTTAAGGATTAATAAAGCGCAAAATAACTTTCTTCTTTTTAATCATTTTCACATAATCAAAAACAAATTCATTTCATCCCACTTACCTGCAGTCCGAGTCCACGCACACGAACAGAACGCTCACCATAGCTCCGTAGTATCCGATGGGCAAATTTCTATTTTAGAACGTAACGCTTGGAACTCCCCTTCCATTCAAAACGTTAATTTGGTATTACAAAGAACCGTCAACGTTCTTCAGCCCGTTTATGTCGTTCACATTCCCGTTAATTCTCGCGTGCGCGTTGTTAACGTTGTTCGTTTGAGCTGTGATTGCGTTGTTGTCGTTCGTGTTGAAGGTGTTCAGGTCGTTTCTCATTCCATTAATGAGCCCGTTCTGAGTGTTGTTCACCCAGGTGAGATCGTTCCTGAGGCCAGTTAAAAGGGAGTTGAGGGAGTTGGTTTGAGCTGTGTAGTTGTTTACTAACTACTATTCTAAATAAGCTTACTGCTAAGCGCTGGCCGTGTTCAAATTGTTCTGATTTGTGCTCACCTTGTTTTCCAATGAATTGTAGCTGTTAGTTAAGGTCGTGAAGTTGTTCTTGCTCCTGGAATCGAGAGTAGTAGTGTTTAACTCCAAATTCGTCATCATCCTCGAGAAATTGTTCTTCAACTGCTACTCAACGTAATTCTTAGAATTCGTGAAGGCAGTATTCAAATTGTTAATACTCTGCTGCCAAAACGCGTCCTGGTCAGACTGATTGTTCTTAAGCTAGGTCTCCATGTACGAGACATTGTGAGCCAGGCGGTTGTTCAAATCCAAATGATTTTGAGCTTGCTAAGCGGTGAGGGCGTCATGTGAAGCATTGAAGGCGGTAATGTTCGCATTCAAACCGTTGTCAAGGTTAGTAGTGTTGCGAGATAAATTTTAATCAGCTTAAGTAAAATTACTTATGAGTCTGGCCTCAATATTGCTGGTATTCGTATTTAATTTTATGTCCATCGCAGTAAAGTTCGAAATAGTGTCAACATCTAGAGTAGTGAGGTCTTTAACCAAATCGAAGCAGAAAGTTACGTTCAGATAGAAACCCTCCATGCACACGCACTTCTCCTAATCGTACTCGAATGGAGTGACACAGGCTTGAGTATTGTTGGAAATAATCAGTTCGCCCAATAAAAGTGAGCTCAAACATAATCCGTATGTGACTTTTTATCCAGTTGGGCAAATATTTTAACATTGAGATATTTCCGCTCCAACTTGAGTGAAATAGCCGTTTTTAGCTCCAACAGATTATGTAGTGGAGGTACAAACGGTAAAATCAGTAATATTTAATGTAGTTTGTGCGTTAACCTCACTTATCAAGTACCCGTTCAAAGTACTGTTTATGTAGTCAAAGCCGCTTAGTTTTACTTTGGATATTTTGAACATTGTCATGGTTGAGTTGATCTGGTTCACTATACCAGAAGATTAAACTGAACCGAATCTGTACTCGACAGATGAGTTTTGAAGGTTAAAGGTTCTGTCAGTGTTGATGAGAACAGCAGATAAGTACTGGCCGGATGCGGTGAAGGAAAGCGCGCACTGATCGATCATTAGGTTGCACTTGAGGCAAATCAAAGCGGCGGTGACTACTTTAAAGTTGATTGAGATGTTTATCGTACAATTGAATACAGCCTCGTTGTCGATATTGAAGCCGAAAACTGCAAAAATGTTCACGTAGTTAATTTAAGTTTGTATTTAAGAGTTAACAGCACCTTCTGTGTAGATGAACAAGTGGCTGGACTGCTATGAAAGCTGTAAAACGCTGCTAATGTTAGCGGAGTTTAAATTCTAAGATTTCTAACAGTACTAATATTGTTTATAATCAAATATTAAAATCTTGTTGCATAATTCACTTCCTTATTTTTATTTTAGTTAGCTAAAAATTAATATAGAGGATAACATTTGATTTTATGGGTTGGTAGGTAGGATGTAACAGAAGAAAATATTATCTCAACTTCAAAATATATGAATTAATGCAACTAATTTTCTTAATATTCTGATAAAGTAAATTTTAAAGTTTCTACATTTGATTTGTTATTCAACTTTATGTATACAGCTATTTGTGATATTAAAATAAAGTATACAGAAGTAGGATGCATTAATCCAGTTTCCTCCTTTTTTAACTTAGAATATTGATTGAAGTAGAATATATACGAATTGGTATTTTACAAATCAAACAGACTTATTAGTAGTGTATTGTAGTGTGTTATTTTATTAAAATATGATTGGAATAAGATCCATATTTGCTCTAAACGTCAATATCTGAAGAAAACCGAAAATTGTATTGCAATATTTTAATATCATAACATTGTACAATACATGAAATCGGCACACTACAAAGTGCAATGAATTACACTACAAAGTGTTTGTGTATTACTATATACAGAGAGGACGCTACTGACTGAATCTCCTTCAAATAGAATTTAATCAAAGTTGTCAAATGTCACTACTTCAGTAAAATATGAACATTTTGTAATATTTTATGTTACCTTTTAGTTAGTTGGATATCTGGAAAAATCTTCGACGGATTGTAAATATACAGAGTGAGTTCACCACAAATAATGCAACCTGCGTATACAATTGTGGCTGATGTTATGTGGCATATTTTATGGATAAGTAATTACTGTTCGGATTACTTTCATTACAAATAGGATTGACAACGCATTCCCTCACTCCGTATCCGAAATATCAATTTCAATATTCGCTATTGAAGTTCTAAGTGTGTACACATAATTGAAATGCAATGTGAATTTATCTCTGTTTTAAAATCGACTCTAGTTTTTATGCATGTTTCTTTAAATATTTTGCGTATCACAACTATCTGTTCAGTACTCTGTTCAAATTGTCATACTCCTCTCGGAGCCAGTTCAGATAAAAGTTATCCAATTGTCTAGCTCCTTACATGATTTTATGACTGAAGTTGCCTTACTTATAACCACTAAAGGACTTTGTTTTCATAACTGCGAATATAGTTTATCTAAATTATATTTTGAACTATGAGAATTTTAGATGTTGAATGAAGATTATTTTGGGCCTTTGCATTATTCAGAGTTGTAGATGTTCGATTCTATTTTCTCTATCATTTCAATATAATATTAATCGATATTATATGCTGCTATTTTCATCTCATGTAAAATTCGCTAGCTAAATAATGATTAATTTTATTGAATAGTATAACTTAATAGAATATTATATTGAATTTGTAAAATTAATGCAACTTATTTTCTTAATATTCTGATAAAGTAAATTTTAAAGTTTCTACATTTGATTTGTTATTCAACTTTATGTATACAGCTATTTGTGATATTAAAATAAAGTATACAGAAGTAGGATGCATTAATCCAGTTTCCTCCTTTTTTAACTTAGAATATTGATTGAAGTAGAATATATACGAATTGGTATTTTACAAATCAAACAGACTTATTAGTAGTGTATTGTAGTGTGTTATTTTATTAAAATATGATTGGAATAAGATCCATATTTGCTCTAAACGTCAATATCTGAAGAAAACCGAAAATTGTATTGCAATATTTTAATATCATAACATTGTACAATACATGAAATCGGCACACTACAAAGTGCAATGAATTACACTACAAAGTGTTTGTGTATTACTATATACAGAGAGGACGCTACTGACTGAATCTCCTTCAAATAGAATTTAATCAAAGTTGTCAAATGTCACTACTTCAGTAAAATATGAACATTTTGTAATATTTTATGTTACCTTTTAGTTAGTTGGATATCTGGAAAAATCTTCGACGGATTGTAAATATACAGAGTGAGTTCACCACAAATAATGCAACCTGCGTATACAATTGTGGCTGATGTTATGTGGCATATTTTATGGATAAGTAATTACTGTTCGGATTACTTTCATTACAAATAGGATTGACAACGCATTCCCTCACTCCGTATCCGAAATATCAATTTCAATATTCGCTATTGAAGTTCTAAGTGTGTACACATAATTGAAATGCAATGTGAATTTATCTCTGTTTTAAAATCGACTCTAGTTTTTATGCATGTTTCTTTAAATATTTTGCGTATCACAACTATCTGTTCAGTACTCTGTTCAAATTGTCATACTCCTCTCGGAGCCAGTTCAGATAAAAGTTATCCAATTGTCTAGCTCCTTACATGATTTTATGACTGAAGTTGCCTTACTTATAACCACTAAAGGACTTTGTTTTCATAACTGCGAATATAGTTTATCTAAATTATATTTTGAACTATGAGAATTTTAGATGTTGAATGAAGATTATTTTGGGCCTTTGCATTATTCAGAGTTGTAGATGTTCGATTCTATTTTCTCTATCATTTCAATATAATATTAATCGATATTATATGCTGCTATTTTCATCTCATGTAAAATTCGCTAGCTAAATAATGATTAATTTTATTGAATAGTATAACTTAATAGAATATTATATTGAATTTGTAAAATTAATGCAACTTATTTTCTTAATATTCTGATAAAGTAAATTTTAAAGTTTCTACATTTGATTTATTATTCAACTTTATGTATACAGCTATTTGTGATATTAAAATAAAGTATACAGAAGTAGGATGCATTAATCCAGTTTCCTCCTTTTTTAACTTAGAATATTGATTGAAGTAGAATATATACGAATTGGTATTTTACAAATCAAACAGACTTATTAGTAGTGTATTGTAGTGTGTTATTTTATTAAAATATGATTGGAATAAGATCCATATTTGCTCTAAACGTCAATATCTGAAGAAAACCGAAAATTGTATTGCAATATTTTAATATCATAACATTGTACAATACATGAAATCGGCACACTACAAAGTGCAATGAATTACACTACAAAGTGTTTGTGTATTACTATATACAGAGAGGACGCTACTGACTGAATCTCCTTCAAATAGAATTTAATCAAAGTTGTCAAATGTCACTACTTCAGTAAAATATGAACATTTTGTAATATTTTATGTTACCTTTTAGTTAGTTGGATATCTGGAAAAATCTTCGACGGATTGTAAATATACAGAGTGAGTTCACCACAAATAATGCAACCTGCGTATACAATTGTGGCTGATGTTATGTGGCATATTTTATGGATAAGTAATTACTGTTCGGATTACTTTCATTACAAATAGGATTGACAACGCATTCCCTCACTCCGTATCCGAAATATCAATTTCAATATTCGCTATTGAAGTTCTAAGTGTGTACACATAATTGAAATGCAATGTGAATTTATCTCTGTTTTAAAATCGACTCTAGTTTTTATGCATGTTTCTTTAAATATTTTGCGTATCACAACTATCTGTTCAGTACTCTGTTCAAATTGTCATACTCCTCTCGGAGCCAGTTCAGATAAAAGTTATCCAATTGTCTAGCTCCTTACATGATTTTATGACTGAAGTTGCCTTACTTATAACCACTAAAGGACTTTGTTTTCATAACTGCGAATATAGTTTATCTAAATTATATTTTGAACTATGAGAATTTTAGATGTTGAATGAAGATTATTTTGGGCCTTTGCATTATTCAGAGTTGTAGATGTTCGATTCTATTTTCTCTATCATTTCAATATAATATTAATCGATATTATATGCTGCTATTTTCATCTCATGTAAAATTCGCTAGCTAAATAATGATTAATTTTATTGAATAGTATAACTTAATAGAATATTATATTCACTTCTTTGAATATAGCATTGTAATAGTATATTGTAATGCGAAAAAATTTAAAAGATTTTTCTTTCAGTCTCTTCTATAAGTATATTCCTCCCTACTGTACCTAACTTTCTTCAAATTATCTAAAACTATGATTTCTTCTATAATCTTCTTAAAAGAAATATAATTTAATACAATCAATGAGAAATGTAACAAGTTTTTGATTGTGGATAATAATCAATATTTGTATTGCTAGAAGCAGAAGAACTTGAATCGTATTGTCATTGACAAAAACCTTCAAGTTTCGCAGTAATCTACCTACATGTTCCTTTACTCTCAAGCAACTTAAAATTCAAAGATTCAAGTGAATATGAGTTAGGTTAACATTTTTGCTGTTTTTGGTTTTAATTTGTAAACGCAAGTCCTTTCTTCATGCTCTATAAATGTAACTCTAGATTTCAATGTTGTCTCAGCCGCTTTACTGTGCATAAAGTGCGATTTGAATATTGACCAGTCAACTCTAGTATTTATTGCTTCTGGTTAGCAGCTCTCAGGTGTAATCTTGGAATCGCAAAAGACAATTATTATCACGGGCACTTCCATTCAGTACAGATTCAGCTCCCTTCAATCATCCGGTATCGTGAACCAAATTAACTCAACTTTATCCACGTTCAAGATACAAAATGTTAAACTGACCGGGTTCAACTTCCTGAACTCAACTGTGAACGGATACCTAGTTAGCCAGGTTAACAACGCAACCAGTTTAACACTAACAGGCGTTCAAGTTTGTGATAACATTGTGAAGGCATTTGGTGCTCAAAATAAAGCTATGGCTGTAATCGGATCTGAAACTAAGCAATGCGCTAACATATGCCCAAGTTCTCAACTATCCACTTATGGCCTCTGCTTGAACGCACTTGAGCTTGGACACCCTGATTCTAACACTTTAGCTTGCATATCCCCATTCCTTTACAACGGAGAGAAGTGCATTTGCTAAGATGGATTCGTTTTGAACCTTACAGTCGGCGTGACCGGATACTGCATCGATTTAGTTGAATAACTCACATATATCGATGTAAATATCATCGGAAACTTCACTAACATGGACGACCGCCTTCAAGCTAACACCTCCTATCTATAATAACAAATTAAGAATAATTTTACTAAGATGGACCAATAACTCGCTCAAAATACTTCTGTTCTTGATGATAGGATTAAACAGAACATGACAGCTGCAACTATCAGAATGAATAATTTGAACGCTACTATTATATCGAACTTTGGTAGCCTTACCACATCAATGGTAAACAACAAGTCTTATTTGGAAACGCAGATTAATAAGAATTTCACATTATTGAACGATAACATTAAGAAAAACGTTACATAATTAAATAATTAACTTATTGCTAATTAGAACTACTTGGAGGCAAATCTCGTCTCTAATTTCACTTTAGCTGATTCTAATTTAGCTAAAAACACCACAGAAATAGATAACCGTATTCGAGCAAATGTTACCTCACTTACAAACTCTATTACCACCTTAACTACAAAAGTTAACGACAATTACGCTTAAATTACTGGCGCCATAGCCTCCAATAAGCAATATCTTGAAACCAAAATTGTAAGCAACGCAACCAAGGTCACCTCTGCCCTCACTACTGGATCTACCCCCATCAAAAACGATCTTGCGACTGTTAATTCTGCTATAACCACTCTTGCAACCAATTTAAGAAACGACTTAAACTGGGTTTATAATGATTTGAACGCTAAAATTACAGGTGTTACAAACAACGCAAATTGGGCGTAAGCCAGAATTAATCAGGTAAACAGTGAAATATAACAATTAAGAAACGTTGATGGTTGGTTATAGCATTAAGTAAATGTTTTAAGCAATCGTATTGCCCCTATCTGGTGGTCATAAAGCGGTTACTATTTATATTTGTGTGTTAACGGAGATTGTAGACCTATGTGAAACCATATTTATCCTTTTTCTAAAATTATTTCTTGTAGCTTGTGTGTCATGTTATGAGCATGTCATGTTCGCATCAACATCATAGGATTGATAAACGATATTCCTCACTCAGCATCCGAAATCCCCATTTCCACACGCGTAACTGAGAGCTATCTTAGCTCATAACATGTGCCTCTACACACATAAACGATATAAATGCCATTTATAATTTATTCTAATTATAATTTAATAGTATTCTAAACTATTAATTTAATGTGTTCATTTCATTTCTTGAACAAGTTGACCATAATTAATATCATCGGAGTGGATAATGATATTATATTTTAATATTTAATTTATTCATTTTTATATGTCCACTCCTAAGTAAATCAATATTTATATTGGAGCACACTTAAACACAATTATAATCATTCTAAAATTATATTTTTTACGTCACACGTCAAACTTCCTCACAGACTTATTAATAATAAACAAACAGTATGAAGACTTGGAACATGAGCGAGTAAGAGAAATAATAAAAATTAATTTATATTAATAATTAAGCTTTACTGAAGATTTTGCTTCGCGACAATCTGAGCGGCTTTGATTTTGCTCGTCAATAACCCTTGGTAATATCTTATCAGTCTCAAACATGATAAAATTTGTCAAACTTATTTCATTAATCTGCGTAAGAGTTCTGAATGAACTGCGCCAATAATTCAATCTTCTTATTCATAACCTGGATCTGATCGTTTATTTTTAACTTGATAGATTCTTTCTGGTGAGTCATAAACTCTTGGAACTTTGAGACTCTGTTCTCAGCTTAGATGAGTTTTGTTATTTGCTTTTGGGAATTGTGAACTTTTAGGAACCTTTTAGTCTGAAAGGATATATTCTGAAAAATTCTTGTGGTGCTTAAGTGTTTCTACATTAGTAATTATGTTATTATTTAAAATCAAGTTTTTTAATTAAGTTAACTTCGACAAAGGAGAAACGTCTATTATGCATGCACGAAATGCCTAAATTTTTTCAAGTTTATATAAGTTTTGCAACGGATGTAGATCAACAACGTTCGTTTGTCTCATGTCTAATGTTTTTAGATTTTTCTGATATTGAAGAGGCCATATGTCAGAAACATTTGTTGCATAGATACTTAATTCTGTAAGTTAAGTGCAGAATTTAATAGGTTAAATATTTTAAAGCAAGTAATTATTATCTAACCATAAACTTTACAAATCTACGAAATTAGAAAGATATGATATATCTGTAAGATTGTTATCGCCTATATTTAATGATTTCAAACCGAATAGCTGATGAGGAATAGTACGTAGATCTGTGGTTTCTGTTCCAGATAAATTTAAACTCTCTAGTTTGGGAGAATGTTATAGCCCAGATTTATCTTTTAGTGAGTTATAACCGAGTGATAAATATACTTTTTTAGTATTATTCAAGCATTACAGATAGCTGAAGCTAAACCATTAGTATTTTGTCATTAACTAACAAGCATAAAATAATTTATTAAAATATTAAATACATATCACAAATACTACAAATTCTTCGTTGTTAAAAAATATGTTTTAAAATATCTTCAGTTAAGATACAGTGGCCAAAAATGCAAATATATTTCTTCAATCAATGCATAGATGTAACTGTAAGTACTAGTCCAGAGAACATTCTATTTAGAGAGATAACTAAAAATTTACTGTATCTTGAGTAGTGTGGAAATATAAGAAAAAAGTCGATGGAAAAAATACTAGTGAAAATATACTTATATATGTAGTTTTAATATAATTCAAATCCAAGACAATTTTTGTCCAGGATGGGGACGCTCGGTCGTCTATTGTTAAGTTAGCTTCGATAAAGGAAAAACTTCAATTATGCGTGTTGAGTGTGCAGAAATGATTTCTAGTTCTTATAAGTGCTACAACGGATGCAGATCAACAACTTACGTAAAAGCCATGATCAACGTTTTTAGATTTTTCATAAATTGTAGCCATATGTCAGCAACATTAGTTTTAGAGATATTTAATTCTGTCGGTTACGTGCAGAATTGAAGAGGCGCAATATTTCATCCAAATGAGTTAAATCGGGAAGAGATTAAAGTGCTGAAGTAGCATTCATATATTTCAACCGTTAATTATATATAGTTAATTATATATAAAACTGATTGCCCTATTGGGCCCTATTGGGTCTTTACTGAGTGGGCATAAATGACGGGTTGAGCCCGTTTTGAAAGTGGAAACACTGGTGTGCGAGAGCCCATGTTTTGCTTTCGAAAGTCTCAATGAAGTCTGTTTGTGCCGTCTCGAGGAAGTGAAATGAATATAAAACTGATTGTATGTAAAACACAAATATTCAAATAATCGTTTTACAAAAGCAGCACTTTACAAAACATGATTAAATTATTATATAACAACAATCATAATGTTACACTAATGAAAACTGTAATCAATGACTTTATTATACAGTGGGTAACAGTTAATAATGGAAAAATATTTGAAGAGACGAGTGATGTTGATAATCTAATAATATAAATATTAGGTGCCCTTAAATATTTTGCATGTACGAATTCACTTGAACTTATCTCTTCCACCTCAAACAATGAATTATTGTATTGTTAGTCTTTCAATAACAACAACTATCGTACATATTGAAACTGATATCATCATATTTGTATCATGTATGATGCCTACAAGTAAGTATTAGCTAGTCGACCATGGTGATTATTCTAGTTAATTCAACTGCTATATTGCTAGTAAATCTAATTCATGAACTAGCTTCATGATCTAAAGCGATATTTTAGTACTTCATAGTAGTGACATATACAATTATAAACACTAGACCTTGAACTCGATTTTGGTTCAAGTTATTGAAATTATTAACCGAACTTTAGACTTATTTTCTCAACTGTCTATATGAACTGTGTTAAACTATGTTATTGTAATACTCTTCGATACCTTGAACTACTATAACTGTTACACACTTGCGAATCGACCATAAAATTTTATCTTTCTGTGTCGAAAATCAACTTCAAAATTGGTTAAAAGTTGAATTTTAAAAGCTAATAGAAGCTTTGGTCTAACTTCAAGATCGAAGGACTCTCTATATTCAACATTTTAATTTATAAAAGTTAACATTTATTTACTACTTTATAACTAGATTAGAAATTTGAGTAGCCACAACAAACATCAATTCAACTTTAGTAATTAAAAACCAGTAATATTTAATTTTAGATACTAAAATGATTATAGAACTAATTGATTTCTTTAAGAAAGTCTTCTAATTAACATATGTAAATATTTAATAATTTGGAATTTTTAACACTCTAGTTAAGAAATAATAATCAATAAATGTTACATGATATAATATATCAACAATGTGAGAACTTAAGCAGTTATACCCCACAATATTCCAAAAGTTATGTATAATTTGGCATTTCCCGTTTGAAGTGGAAAATTCTGTACATGGAAAATCTTCGTTATACCCTAAAGAATATAAATACATGATATATATTAATTATATTAATCACAGCATTTTTCCTTTATTAACTGTTAGCCACTGTATACTTTTCTCACTCGCTCATGTTCCATGTCTTCAATTGTCGACGGTTACCCCGAGCCCGTCCGATCCAGCGTTGCCTTGGGCTTCGCCTTCTTGCCTTGCTCCCACACCCTCGAGGCCTGGCGGCGCTCGCGGTGCCCTTCTTCCGGTAGCTTGACGGTCTCTCTAACCTTACTTCGTCGCGATGGTGCCTTCATGCAGAGCATTAGTGATCAAGCTGGTGTAATGCAGCTTGGCTTCTTCGTTAGCGCGCGCCACTGCAAGGCAGCAGTGTTTGCTTAGGAAGGAGTCCGTGATCTCTGGCAGGAATGTTGTTAGCATGTTCATGGATTTCTCGTACACAGTGCCGTTGTAACGAAGAACGAGTGGAATCACCCGATTATCGCCATACGTGCCTCCGTATTTGAGAATCTTGCCCTTGAACGCGTTGCATATATTTGCTTCGACAGCGAACGTGACATCAAGGACATAGGTTGCGTTTTTGTATTGGAACTCTATATCAGGTTTCTCCAATTTGTCGGATGAGGGTAGGTTACCATGGGCTTTGTCGACCGGGCGAGGGTGACGATGATGGTCTATCTTGGTCAGGATACGGTTCACCATGTAGTCATGGCGCACTGTTCTGATTCCGGCGTTTCGGTTGCATCTGATTTCGTGTTGGGCGGTCATTTTCTTTCCACATAACAAACACTTGCTTTCCGAGTCGAGCTCTTTGTTTAAAACCTAAAATCGGTGTTTTATTAGGTCGAAGAGTTCATTATCAGTCAGATAAGTGAAATTGTTGATGGCATAGCCAATGGCCGGTACTCCAGGGTGATCCTGAAGGGTGTTGAGGTATTCTTTCCGCAAAGCTTTGAAGACGCCGCACTTCCCAGCAAGAACCGCTTTTTACTAGGCTTACATGAAGTCGTAGTATAATGAGGGCACGACCATTTCTAGTCCGCCCTTCGAAGCAGAATTTGTGAAGAAATCGGCTTACTCCGTCTCAGACAAGTCCTTGACGGCGAAGAGATCGCTTGCGTATTTGAAAACCTTCTAGTCGATAAGACCGTACTAGTTTCCAAAACCGTCTTAGGGAATCTTGGGTGCGAAGTCGACTAGCGGTGCGTAAAAATTATTTTCTCACTCGCTCATGTTCCAAGTCTTCAATTGTCGACGGTTACCCCGAGCCCGTCCGATCCAGCGTTGCCTTGGGCTTCGCCTTCTTGCCTTGCTCCCACACCCTCGAGGCCTGGCGGCGCTCGCGGTGCCCTTCTTCCGGTAGCTTGACGGTCTCTCTAACCTTACTTCGTCGCGATGGTGCCTTCATGCAGAGCATTAGTGATCAAGCTGGTGTAATGCAGCTTGGCTTCTTCGTTAGCGCGCGCCACTGCAAGGACCTGGAATCATTATTATTATTATTATTATTATTATTATATACACATAAAAATTGTAATCATTAACTGAAATATCAGGCACGTAGATAATAAAAAGAATGATCTTAAGTATTTAATATTAAAATAGTAACTATTTTAAAACTATTTAATAGTTTTAATAAAATAAAACATTCATTCATATTTAGGTTATTGTTAGTGCATCCTATACGGATTCTTTCAAAAAGTTAGGGATTTACTACCCATATGGCTATACTATATTATATAATTATTATCAACATATTTATCAACCTCCTTTTATTATTTTATTAAATTGAGGCTTTCACTCTTCAGTTTTCTTTTTCCTCTTTTTCTTCTTTTCGCTTTGTCCCTCTTCCGTTCCAATTTCAGCATTTTCTGGGAAGACTTCAAATTCTGGGAACGACTCGAGTGTTTCCAGTTGTGGGGGTGGGAAGTACTCCGTTAGGAGTGGTTCGGGATCCTTTTATAATTGTTGAGTTGGTCCGTTTTGGGCGTGAACGACTTTGAAGCCGTTTTCGCTCAAAAGTTCGTCGATCAGATTCGAGCAGGTTAATAGTGCGTTTTGTTGCTTCTCGAAATTTAATGAGAAATTTAAATGCTGAGCACCAACGTGCGTTGGAAGGTCCTTCCCCTTTATAAGTTATTGATAAACGGGCCTAAAAATAATCGCAGAATGAACTTCGGGATCAGTTAAGGTTTCCACGTCCTGCTTTCCAACTGGAGGAAGTTATAAAGTGGCCGAAAGAGAGTATTCGCGATACGGGCTGAATTTCTACTACAATTTGATGAAGGACTGCTGCTGAGCAAGCGTTCGCATGTGCAGGCTCAACAGCTGCACGTTGCAAGAGAAGCAAAAACTCACGTTCTTCTGCGGAAAATAACACACCGAACGCGCACACTGCTAAAAATGCTCAATTAAATGCGCTTCACAGAAATTCTGCTTGCAAGTAAGGCAAATCCAGAGAGAATCAAAGGACACACACCCCGCACAATTCTTCTTCTGTAATAGCAGCCTCGAAAATATATCGCCCCGCTATAACGTATAAATATTTATATAATGAGGACACTTCATTATTTGGAGTGTATAATTAAAATATTATGATAAGATTGCTTCATGGACCATATCCTATCCGAAGGTAAACTAATTACGACATATTCTACAGCACAACTGTCGTGTGGGATAAGAAATAGTGATTTACCCTTGCGTTACTCAAAGAAGAGGAAATATAGAAACGAACAATTTAGTTAAATTAATCAACACTGTCTTCTTGCGACCCGACATTGGATAATAGTCTTGATAAACTATAATGTTTGGGTTGCTATTATTCTAAAGATAATTTTCAAAGTGACTTTCTAAATTATATTACTAATTATTTGTTGCGGCGATATATTTAAACTTAATCATCGAATCATGAATGAAGAACGGGTAAGACAGGACTTTATTAAACAGAGCCTAGTATTGTGATACGGTTATCTTTAGACGAATCGTTTTAAAAGATAAGATTGCTTCATGGACTTTGTTCTGTTTGAAGGACACAACTCTATTTTCAACAATTTTCAGTGAGATTTTGAAATGTCTACAATTATTATATAACAACACAGAAATTATATTTCACTCCTTCCTTTAATGGAAGCAAACCAAGAACTCGTGTCCGAAAAAGTTGAAGAAAAATCAAGTTCGTCGCAACACCAGAAGAATACTTCCCAACACGGGGGTTAAGTGCTACTTTATATGTGCAGACTTGTGCTTTTCTCAGTTTAATTCGCATTATTAGAATTAAACGTTAGGTTTCGTCAATATCAGTGACCACAGGCTATCTCCATATATTTATTATAGGCCTTTAATACAGACTTCTTCAGATAATTCATAGAACTCATATTGTAACGTAATTAGTTGTTTAAGTACGAATATCGTATTCAGATGAATAGTAGTATTAATATATTGACATAGATTCATCCAAACCATAAATCCTCGGTATACGCTGAGATTACGTCAATATATAATTATTAATTATATAACATAAGTTTACATGGTTATAAAGAATTTACTGTACTTATTTTTAGATTATCACTTCATACATTACTTCTTACAAAACAAAAATGTGGTGTTGAAATTAAATATGATTTTGTCCCAGACAAATGTCCCACACGATCAATCATTTATAGTTAGCTATGTCTTTAATCACATTTTACGACCCATCATTTGTCCCAGCTTTCCACTCCGCCTTTATAATAATGTTTGTAGTTATTTCGCTATCTTAAGAGTTCCACAGCCATTCTGTGCTCGAGCTGCTCCACAACCTACCCGATCTAACCTGGTCGCCCGGTTTCCCGGCACACTTCAAGGGGAAGTCCGAGGACCAGTTCAGAAGTGCCTTGCTGCCATTCATGCCCTACCAATCATCGATGCAGAAAACACGCTTGCTGGGCGCTGCTCCAGAAGCCTTCAGCTGGCTCGACGCCAAGCCCCACTGTCTAAAGGTCCGCGACCAGGATCTATGCGGCGCGTGTTGGGCTTTTTCGTCTGTCGGCGCTTTCTCCGACAACAGGTGTTTCCATGGCAAGGACATCGCCAGAGTCACATATTCCGAGCAGTTCATGGTCTCCTGCGACATGGGCAGCTCGGGATGCGGGGGTACTCACTACCTCTCCGCTCCACAAAAGTTCCTGAAGAAAACAGGCGTTCCAACTGAAGAATGCGTTTCATACAAGTCCGGACCCACAAACATCACTGGGAAGTGCCCAAGCAAGTGCGACGACGGCAGCGCGATCAAGCTCGTTAAGTCGGTTACTTTCGAAGACGTCTGTTCCAATGAAGAGTCCATTAAAGTCGCATTGACCTAAGGTTCGGTTCAAACTGGGTTCGCCGTCTACACCGACTTCGGGTACTACATGAAGGGCATCTATCAGCACAAGTACGGACGCCAAGAAGGAGGTCATGCAGTCACCTTTGTCGGCTACGGACAAGAAAACGGAGTTAAGTACTGGGTAGTCCGCAACTCGTGGGGAGAAACATGGGGAGAAAACGGATACTTCAGAATCCTCCGAGGAGTCAACGAATGCGGCATCGAAGACGCGTGCTATTTATCCACTGTTTGAATGATCCATTTTTGCGATATCAAAAAATCTATTTATTTATCTTATAATATTTTGAAGAGCGTTTTCCACTTAAACCGAGTCAACGTATTTTAACACGGTAAACACCGAGCCGTGACAATAAATTTATGATGTGCGCAAAGATATGTCCACAACAAATAATTGTAATTATTAATAGATTGGAAAATCTGTTGTTGCATACATACGAAATAAACGCATTGACAGTTAAACGAATCCACTTCTACATATGAAGACTAATCCGAATGACACCACTATGGTTTAATTTCACTGTTTTTCTTCTAGAATATCGATGGAATCAAAGTTATTGACCCACCAACATGTTTCAATTTATATTTGTTTTATATTATTTATACATACATCACTGAGTTACCTCGTTAAAAGTGAGACCGTTGTACACAATACACACGGTCTCGAATCTCATCATGGCTTCTTTGAGGACTACGTTCTTTTGTACTGCCGCTTGAAGGCGATTCTACCTAGTAACAAGCTTGTTCAGTCTAAAAGTGAAAGTGTTTTCGTGAAGGGTAAACAGCTGGTTCAGCATGGCTGCGTTCTTACTTTGATTGCTGGCGAGCTCTTTGGTGAACACGCTGGCCAGCTTCCCGGTTATTTTGTTGGTCAGAATCTGCATGCGGTTCAGCGATTTAGTCGCATTTTGCTTTAGAATTTGCGCTGAGTGCTCTATGCTCTCGATACGCTACAGATTGTGGCCGAGTTGCTGTTTGACGGACAGCATAAGGTATTGCGGCAGTTTTCCTCTCTGCAATGTACGCTATACTTAAAGTGGATAACGCCGTTCCTGTTCTAAAATATACGCAGCGTAGGCTTCCTGATGCAGCTGAAGGTTGTCAACTAGTCGTTAATCAGGAACGAAACCACCGAGCCCGAGCTTGCAGTTGGTCAAGATGTTGTTTTCGTGGAACTGAGGTCTCGAATGGAGGATTTTCCCATTCTTCATCAGAAGATCGACTACAGCCACTTTTTTGCTTCCACATTAAGAAAGCGCGATATATCCAAGACCGTGGAAAGTTACATGTTAACAGTATTTTGTGTTGAATACGATTTATTTATGCTAGAATGTAGAATCCAGCTCATATACGGCTTTTTTGTAGTAGTCGAACACAAAAATGCTTTCACAGAACTAGAATATCTGTCCGTTCACTTTTTCAATTCGATGGGGCTTGCCGTTCTTGATTAATTGCACGTAGTTGTGCGAGTGTGCGTAGAGCTTGTCATTCATGGAAAATACGGCGGTGCAGTCGGGGACGATCGCGACCAGCTCCAGCTTAGAGGAAACCAACGAGTAGATATTCGAGTTAATGCAAAAATAAGTTGTTCCGCAGCAGATTGTTTAGTTCTACAGAATCTTGTTGAAGTTAGACTCCAGTTATATATTAGCAGAGTGGTCTAGTATGTTTTAGTATCGATCTATTACCGCCACTTAGCTCTGGATAATCGCGAAATACAAGCTATTTTTCAAATTAATTTAGGCAGCGATCGTGAGGTCGTGAAAAGTGTATTTGTTAGTGTTGAGTTGTGGAACTACATAGTTGAGCCTGGTGTTTTTCTTGTAGCAGTTGATGACATCTTACTCTGAAATTTGCTAGTTTGTGTTTTCAAGCGGCAGCAGTTCTGAGAGAGTAGTTTATTTATCTGAATAATTTTTGTAGTGTTGGTTTATTTCATGAATGTTAATTTTGTTTGTTATTTTTTAAAATTCTTCAGAATTAAAGGTGACCATTTCATTGAATACTAGTTCCTCTTCGTCAATGTAAAACTCTTCATTGACGCGGATTATTTTCCGGTTATGCATTTGAATAATCACCTTTATGTTGCCTGAGTATGCTGTGAAGTAGTTGCTTTGTGTAATGAGCAGCATTCCGCACGTCTGCTTTACGTATTACTATTTTTCAACCCTGTGCACGAACGTGAGCGAGAAATCACTGTTTATCTGGTAAATAGCACCCACTTATCTGTTGAAAACATAAATGGTGTCGCAGAATGAAAATATTGTTCCGTTTACACTCATATGGAACTGGAATTAATTGTTAACAAATTAAAACAACTAATTCTTACAGTGAGCAAAAAGTGAACCGTTGAACGTAAAAATCTAACCTTCAATTTGTAACGAAGTAACGAACTCAAGGCAGTTCAGGTTCAATTTGTAAAGACGTTTCTAACACTGAACAAAAATCTGACTGTTAAAAACAATTATTTTAACGTCTTAATTGTTATTTTTGTAGTACAAATCGGATTGCAATTTTATCTCGAATATAATCAATAAATTCTTGTCAAAAAGAATCAAATTCTGGCTTTTAATCGTTAAATACACATTAGCGTACGGGAAACGGAAGGAATTCTATATATCGTTAATATCTATGCGATTTTATGTGACAGGTCTCATTGAAGTGGATATGTTATGATCATTACAGATATATAAAATAACACGCTTATTAATTTTTACTTCTAAAAAATATAAAGTTTAATCTAACTTGCTCTTGTTACACGTCTTCAATTAGACCTATATATATATATATCTTTTAGACAGTAAAATCTAAATAAAAAAGTTCACAAAGCAACTTTTGCACTTCACTAAAAGTAAAAATAATGTCATCAATTTACTTAGACAGCGATCATTCTCATTCCATAAATCGCAATCACTCACCTTGTTTAACTTATAATATTCTTCAAATTGTGAAGCTATCAGGTTAAGCAATTTGAACATATTTGCTTATCTCTTTGAGGATACGGTTACTTCCTAAAAAGAGTTTCTTCAGGTTTTTGAGCTTGTAAATGCTCTAGACAAATGGATGATTTATAGTTGAGTTTCAAACCTGAGACTTAAATACGGAATTTTTGTTAAATTATATTTAAACTATTAAAAGATACTTATTCACACAAAAATATTATTTATCAGTCAATAACTTTACTCAGTCCAAATATGTATTCGAATTGTAAATGAACTGCATAAACAAGTTCAATTCCTTGTTCATTGCCATAATCTGATTGTTCAACATCGTTGAAACGTATTTTTTCTTTGAAGCTAACGCGGCTCTGAACTCACGGAAACATTTCTCGTTTTATATTTTCCTGATCTATTTGTGAGAACTGTGAACTTTCACTATTTTGTTGTAGAACTTGAGCTCGTCTGTTGTCGGGACTTACTGATCTGAAAAGTCATATTTTGAAAAATTCTTGTAGTGCTTTAGTGTATCTGCATTAGTTATTTTGTTACCGATAAAAGATAAGGATTTTAATTAAGTTAACTTCGACAAAGGAGAAACGTCTATTATGCATGCATCATATGCACAAATAATTTCAAGTTTATATAAGTTTTGCAACGGATGCAGATCAACAACTTTCGTCTCATACATGTATAATGTATTTAAATTTTTCTGAAATTGAAGAGGCCATATGTCAGAAATACTTGTTGTAAAGATTCTTAATTCTGTTAGTTAAGTACAGAATTTTAAAGGCCCAATATTTTAAAGCTGTTTATTACCACCTAAATTCAAAATTTACAAATCTAATAAGTTAGAAAGGTGTGATATTTCCGTAATATTGTTATTGCATAGAATTAATGATTTCAAATTTAAAAGCTGGGAAATATTACATAGATCTACAGTTTTTGTTACACTCAAAATTAATTTCTCTAGTTTGTGAGAATGTAACAGCCCAGATTTATCTTTAAGTTTATTACCGCTGAGAAATAATTCTACTAAATTCGGCAAAGCTAGAGTGTAGAAAGTTAATTTATTTTCATATAAATATAAATGCGTCAAATCGTGAAGAGAATAAAGTGCTGAAATATCTTCGATACAGTTACTTTATAAATAGAGTTTCTTCAGGTTTTTGAGCTTGGAAATGCTGGAAATATCCAATATTTTATTTTCTGAGAGGTTTAGTTCAGTTAGGTTACAGTGGTGGGCCCTCGAAATGCTTTTTTGAATTAGGAAGAAGAATGAAGTTTATTATTTGAATCTTACTTATATCACTATCCGGCTCAATAATGAGTGTGTTCTCCCTCCTCATCAATACACTCCATGACTCTATTTACTATTGATTTGTAAAGTGCTTCAATCACATCAAGGCCTGGTTGAGCCTTGGATAGCTGTGATACAATAATTAAAGTATATAACTCTGTATATACTTCAATAATAAGTTTCAACTTTACCCAACGTTGTATAATTTAACAATCAAGAAAATTGATTTCTCATTATGATATGGAAGTGGAAGATCATAAGTAAAATAACTGTTGTTTTAGAGTAGCATCAATATATTATTTAATGCTGGGCCCGACTAACCCACTTGATTCCATTCTTCAAGAAACAAAAAGGCATTCATTATTTGTATTTTGAGAATGAAAGCGACTGTAACTACCTGAATTATAATTCTAATTAAGCGATGTACCCAAACTTCATCTTGAGCTCCCGGTTGAGATTGAAAGAAAAAGTCCTCCATTGTTTTTCGTGATTAAGAAATACCTAAAATCGTTTAGATTGACCCAGTTAAAGATGAACACCGAGGTCCTCTGCGGATCCAGTGCTTGCGCTACTAGTTATAAATTACATATTGCGTCCGTACACCAATTGTTGGATCCTCTTATTCTTTTCTCCAATCAGGCTTAACTACCATATATTTTCGAGATAAAATCTTTCATATGTTAGCTTTGTTGACTAAAACTTAGAAATTACAGGGACATCTTAAACGAGTGATATAACTAGTTCAGATTGGTACAATATTTTATGAATTCTTCCGTTGGACCCAAAAATGAAGAGAATATAAACGCTTCAGAACTGCCTAAGTTTGTTAAGTGAATTAGTTGACCTTCCCTAAACATCTTCTACCGCGTTTATTTTTGTCATTGCCGTCCTTTTAATGCATGTGGTAATTTCTATTTTTCCTTTTTGGAATATTAAATACCGACTTTGAATAGTCGATTATGGTCTAATACGATCGAAATCATATTTTTGGCCCTCTTGTGTTAATGAGTAGTTCATGAATAATCTCCAACTTGAGATTATATATTGGAATTTGTCATCCGCATTAGAAGTGGCAAAATATTTTAATATATAATTACTCACATAGTAAACAAGAAAAAGCAATTCCACCTCCCATAACTGTAGTGAGGAATGATACGAGGTAGATATATTCTATACTTCTACCATAAAATTTAAATTCTTTAGTTTGCTATACGTATTATTAACTAAAGGAAAACAAATTCCTTTTTGAAGCATCTTCCCAGTACGGTGAGCCTTTACTAATTTTTTGATTAATAATTTAGATTAAGTGAAACTATTCATGGTAATTATAAGTAAGTAGTCATAGTGATATTATATAATATTTTCACTTCCATATCTAAGGTAATTTAAGATTTGTCTGAAAATTTTTATTTTTGCTACTATAGGTAAAAGGAACTAACACACAGAGACACAAGGTATGCCACTATATGTAGTTGTTACAATATATATTATATACATTTATAGAAATTTTAGACTTAGATAAGTAACACTTATATTTATAGTTGTTATATTTTTGTTAAAATTTTCAGCAATTCAAAAAGTAATAATATTTATTCTCATAGCGTTTATATATAGATTTATTATTAAATAATTTGTAGAAATATATAATTTGAGTTCGTGTGATATTAGTAGCCGAATATCTCAAAATTATATATATTTAGTGTTGCTACGACAAGTTATAATTACGGGCCTAAAATATAATATTGTAATAACTATAGTTCAAAAAGAATAATTTGAAAGTTAGATTTCAGATAAATATTTCAAAGAAGGGTTAGTTCTCAGTATATGATTTGGAGTAACTTAAAATATTATTAAGTATAATATCTTACAAATAATATAGACACATATATACTAACATATTTATATTATAAGTTATAGCTTAAAGCTCATTTTAGTTAATTGATAAAATTTATATACTTCAATTATTCAATTAATGTGTAATAAATAAAGCTGTATTATATATAATGATAATGTGTACTAGTTTATATATAAAAAGTCATTATAATTTTTTTATAGTCTCAACCACTTCACCATATTTAAATTTTAGTTCACATTAATATCTTGTCTTCAATCATAATTTGAACAAAATCCTTTTAATACTATAATGTTATAATATAAAGCAATATCATTATTATATTTAATATTTGTTTTGATATAGCACCGAGTTAATTTTTATTTCAATATATTGTATAAATTTGATTATTATGAAATGAATATAATAATTAATACGGTCGACCATATTAAATGTAAGATAAAGTATAATGTATCACAAAAATATTATTTACTTTAAATTATATTTCACTTTACGCTTGAATTTAATGTTGAGGTTTAATCAAATTATATAGCTATTATTTAATTATTTTTGCTATTATTTATTTTTTTAAATTATTATTCCACTTCAAGTAATAATATTAATTTATATTAATATTTAAGTGATGTGTAGTAAATTTTATAATTTAAATGTTAAATCAGTTTCAGTACCTTATATAATGTATAAAATTTTAATATTATTCGAATTCTGATAACTATTAAATAATATTCTCAAAGTAGTAAATTCATAATATACTCATATTTTTAACGTTCTGATATATTATTAATAAAACGTACTGAATAATAACAACATCACTGTAATTTTATAAATTTGGTTTCAAAATTTGGAATTTGAGTTAATATCATTGTGTAAATTAATTAGTGGAAACAATACACTTTTTGAATTGTTGGACTATTATGTATTAATTAATAACAGCTTCAACTTTCTTCATAATCTAAAAGTGGTCTGTCTATTTTACATAATTGTAAATTTTATGTTAGTATTTTGTGGAATTAGCGAAGTCAAAGTCTATAAGCAATATTATATCAGATATACGGAAACTTAAATTACTGGAGAATAATAAAGCGGGTGCGTCCTTTATATATGTATCATGTAAACAATTTGAAATATGAGGAGTAGATCAAACCTCTTCGCGATCATTATATTTATACCACTGAATATAAAATCGTTGGTTGCTATTAACGCTATAATAGCTATTTAGAATGTGATCAAAAATATAAATTTTAGTTATTTACTTAATATATCTGCTTAGTTTTAACAATTGTTCTAAATTCGATATATCACATATTTTGATTGTGTGTAGCACGTTTCAATTATATTTTAACATACTCATGATCAATTTATGTGCAAGCTTCATTTCACTGGAGTGGCAGTTTCCAAATATTAAATCGCTGAAGTGGTAAAATGCAACAGTTTTCAAATGTAAGCGCAAATGAGAAGCAAAGATGAACACAAAATTTCTCAAAAACTGCCAGGCAAAATGTTTAGAAAATTTCACTTCAACGAAACTGGACCATCATCAGTTATTTCCAAATTTTGGCGGATTCTCAACCCTAATCGTCTGATCCTTCACCGTACTATCTTCCCAGACTTCTGGTGGAACATTCAAAGCCAAAAGATTCCATATTTGCTTTATATCACATATTTCTAGTTTTTGAGAAGAGCCAAAGTGTTTCAGCAGGTCTTTTTTACTTCTGATTATTTGATTCAATTACATAAATTACTGGGAGCGGACATGTTAACATATATTTAAATATATAAAAGAGAATAATGAAGAATCGAATTGAACACATAAGCTGCTACATAACCTCACTCAGAAGGTATAATAGAGGTTGTGTTCGAAAATCATATAGTGTCCACTATATGTGTTTCGTCCACTAAGTGGTCCAAAATGACGTTTTTGGCTTTTCTATGTTTTGACACTCTATCCAATCTATTTTAACAACAAATAAATTATAGCCATCTAAGGCGCACCATTTGATGTGAAATCCGTACTAAATACGGATGACTTGGAACAAACCTCAGCGGATGCTATTTTTAGAATAAGGAAATACGTACAGAATGCGGATGCCTTTTAAGCGGAACCTAGAAATACGGATTAATAATATTATGAAATATAGAAAGAAATCCAACAGCGCAACAGTAGTAAATGAATGTTCTACTGTACTAATAACTGAGTTTCACTCCAGATCGATATCATCGTGTACCCAGTCACTTTCTTCTTCTTCATCGTCATTTTGAATAATGTCCTTTTCCAAATCCATTTCATCATAAAATAATTAATCATTCATGCATTTCCTCAATTATTTCCTCAATATAAATGTAGGCCATTGAACTCAATGTTGCTGAACTGATAGCTCTACGTAAAAAGTAAGATGTTTACCTTTTGTGGAAGAACGAGAAAACACGTTCAATTGAGGCAGAGCTACTGGCTAAGATAGCTACCTAAGCTAAATAATCCATAATTTGTGAATTGTCTAACCATATGTATTCCAAATAGTGAATATAGTAATCTAATTTGTTGCCTAACTTATTTTCAATTAGCGTGGTAAATCTCGCACGGAGCCGCACAAAACGTCAAAAACGTGCGCACCGGCCGCACACACGATCTCGCGTTCAAATCGAAATCAATAAGTAGGAGGGTAGGTAGGTTTCCACTCCGGACCTAAAACGACCCCATATCCCTAATTTTTCGTGTCCTGAATATCAGTATTTTAATCCGATTACATAATTATCCACATTCTATACCTAGATTAATTCAACTAATATTTCATTGTGTAATGTAGTAAATACAATAAACATAATATGTTATTTGTTTTTAAACAAACGAAGTTAAAAAATCCCTCTCACATTACAGCTCTGTAAACGACGAATTCGCCGGCCTGTTTGCTTTTTCTAATGACGCGAACGAGCTCTCCGCTCTTCGAACCGATGTATTTTGCCATCGCGTCGTTCTCGAAGATAACGGGCAGCTGTGTGAACTCGGCCATGAGCTGGGCCAGGATCCTCTTTATCTCGTCCTTGGAGCTCACCCTCTCGTGCTGGGGAACCAGGGCGTTCTTGGTTATGTTGATCATGAGCTCGTCAACGTGGAAGACCTACGCGGTCTTGTTCACCAAGGCGGACGGCTTCGGCTTCTGAAAACAGACCACTATCGTGGTGTCCTTCAACTCAGTCACCGTATCGCGCGCAAAATCAACCGCAAAGTACACAGCCACCGTCGGCAACTGAATGGTAAGCGATTTCAAATACTCTGGGGTTAGCTCTTTTTACACATCGTCAATCGTGAGCGCACGCAACGGAGCAAGCTCAGACACATCAATACCGCGATATTCGAGCATGTCAACCAAATTTCCAACGGCTGTAACTAATTTTTCTTGTACAGACTACATTAAAGAAATGAAATATTCAATTCGGTGTTATTTAGCGCCTATACTTAATTTTCGGATTCAATCATCCCACTTCAACTCATATGTTTGCTATTTTATATTCCCTTCAGCGGACGTTGCCAGTTGCCGAATTATCCTCTGTAGGAACTGCTACTACTCCACACAAGACCGTGTACCTCCTCGACAATAGTTCCAGACTCGATTTAACGGCCAAGTTATTTAGTGCCGACAAAGCAAAGTTCACCAAAAACGGGATGAGGACCATGGTCATCGGAGCCCAGTTTACAAAGATCAAGTCCACCACTGAACCTAAAGTTGCTCCAGCTGCCTGTGACGCCAACTACGCTGACAAGTGCTACGTTCTCCTTGACCAGAACACAATTGACGCCGCCGGACACGACGCTGTCATGACCAAGTTCGACTCCCTCAGAGCAACTTTGAGCCAAGAGTACGACATCGTCTACACATCCGACATGGTGCTTGACGTAAAGCCACAAGTAGACTACTTCTTCGCCACCGGTACCCTGTGGTCCACCATCCTCTTCATCTTCATCATTTTTATTTACATGGGAATTTCAGCATGCCCAGCCCTACTCGTCGAAGAACCAATGGACCTTCCAAAGGGAGAAGAAGATTGAGAGTTTTGAGTTAACTATGTATTATTGATTATATTATTGATTATTATTGTACTTAAAAATGTTTACATTTGTTGAATGCCATTATACTATTTATAATATCAGTAATCATCACTTTCTTTTTAAAAACGCATCTTGGATTTATCTAACATGTTCCGGTTTTATGTGACTGCACTGAAGAACTCTGACTTCCTTTATTTTTGGTGTATTTATAACAAATCTACAAATGTCTTTGATACAGGATGGCGCAAAATCATTTTTACCAATATCTAATACTTCTATATTTGATCCTTCAAGACCAGATAACAGACTTCTAGTTCCAAAATTCATTAATCCATTTTAAGGCATCAGTACTTACTTGGGCTTGATTATTTTAAGAGCCTAAGCAATAGCGACAGCTTATTTATCACCTACATAAGCTCTAGATAAATCAAAAATTTCTGGCTTTTACTCTAAAATATTTTGAATTAATGGAATAACTGGAATACATAATTTGTCACACTCTTATACATAAGTTTCAGAAGCCATAAATAGTGAAGTGGTGCTATAACATCGAGTTAAAAATGTAATAATATGTTCAAAATATTATTAGTTTTGATTAAAAAGCATTATTTGATTGAAGATTAACGTTATTGAATGTAACTGGTTAGTTTATATTGTTTAAAATACATATATTTGATGTATAATTTATAGTCATATTATATTTCAACATTTATAAAGTTTATGCGTAAAATGAACAACCCTTTAATTGTTTAAATCAATAATCATTATAGTTAGTTGTTTCACTTGATAATTATCATATTGTTGCATTTAATGATGACAAATATAATCTGTTTCACACTCCACTAAATCATCAACTCCATAATGTCGGTAGAACACTAAATGAACACATTATATTAATTGATGTCACGTCATAACCAGGTATTTATGGCCAATTCTGCCCAAGATACTAATCATTTGAATGTTATCAACTAACAAGCGATAGGAATACAAGATATATTGATATAAATTAAATAACAAATGATGACACAAAATATCAAGTCATTGACGCAAACGAACCCTAAATATGCAATACGTTTAACAATGCGATCATTAATAACATCTCCACTTAGTGATATACTAACCACAGAAGACAAAATTTTCTTATCAAGATCTTCTTCAAAGCTAGATGGAATGTATGTGACTGCAAAAGGTGGTAAATATCAATTTTATAGGCATTAAAATACGAACTTCCTAACCTACGAAATTATTAACAATTAATATCCAATAATTATACCAGAAGTTGAATAAGATTTTTCTGATACGTTTACTGGTATACCATTTGTGCCATTTAAGAAAAGTATGGATGAAAACGTTATAAGTAATTCGTAACCAAGTATGTCTTCATTTTTATGCTAATAAGCCCTTTGCTAATAAATCTAGCAATAGAATCTGCTTTAATTTCATAAATAAAACGCAAAGATTTTAGCAGAAGCATGTAGTATTTATTTATAAAATAAAGTGTAAAAGAAGATCTAAAAACCTACAGATGAAGCAATATTGGTCAAATAAGTATTCACTCAACTAACACAAAATATTGATGAATAAATAAAGTAGTATAAACCACCAAAGCAGATTTTCGACGATTTTCAGCAATAATTAATGAAATATTTGTCAGAACCTAAAGAATCAGCTGATTTACAAACATTAGAACAAGATATTCTAATTGCAAAGCTGCGTTATAAATTTCATACAAAAGTGTTTGGGGATTATGAGCGTTTGTTCTAAATATTGCCAAGTAGTAAACCATCTTTGTAGCTACGTCACTTATTTTCTGATGAAACTCTTCTATAAAAAGCAACAGTAGTTTATATTTTATTGGCATTGTTTTACAATAGAAGGAAAATAGTCGTTTCTTTACCTCTTTCTTCATTAAAAACAATACCTTAAATAATAGTAAATTTCTCTGTTCAACGTCTAAAATTTTAGAATAAGAATGTATCTAACTGTTTAGTATATTGTTCATAACAGAATATTAACGATTTGCTGTTATAGCTTACTCATACCTTACAAAATACAGCATATCATATTATTTGCTAAGATGCTTAACGAGTGGTTTATTCCAATCGGGAAAACTCCTTAAAACATGAGATGTTTATAATTGATTGTTAGTCAGAAAGCATGGCGTTTAATTTCAAAGGGGTTCCAGATCTTAAAAATTCACTTCAGACTTTTGATAGGAGTGTGAATGTATTGATAATAACCTATGATTATTACGCCAAGGTCAGGCAATTGGCGTTGAAGCAAATGAAGTAATTTTTGTAGGAAACGCGCTAGACTTCGTTTAATGTGGGTCTTCTTCATGTGCCGACTCTTGTGGTTCCGTGTCCGTGTGAGCAGAAGGTGGTGGTTTTGGACGAGTTTGTTCAGAATCACTCGCTTACTGCGTTGAATCTGATAAACATAGACCACAACGTTGATTATTTGTATTAGTTCCAGTAGAACAAGAATCTGAGGACTGCTGCGAAGAAGTACGTCGAGTGTTACAGTTACAAGCCCGACAAGGGCATTCTTGACTTGAGCTTGCCCCAGCAGAAAATAGTGAAGCTGAATTTGAAGTGGAAGAACAAGGACGACATGAAGTCGCACCAGCTCTTGAAGAGACTGGTGATGATCTACTAATATTTGGTCCAGAATCCGGAGACGGAGAACATCGGGAACGTGCACGACCAAATAAACTTCTACACAAAATAACTGAAGAAAACGCTCCAAAATATTCGCGTCGATCAACAACAGAACACAAAAAACGTCGCAAAGTGCCTCACGTGCTCCCCACTCCAATTTTGCAAGAACTTCCTCGAAAACTTCCTCGACAAAGTAAAACAAGTGAAGAACGTTGGAAATAACCTCAAGTGCAACCAGAACCTCACACTGGCCAACCTCAAGATAAACGCCGGTTTCGCCCCACACATAAAATGGACAGAGAAAACAAACACCTACTGCTTCGTGAATAACACCTCCGCTCAAATACATTCCGAAGACGAACTTTCCACTTTGATGAGCAGCCTGAGCTAACTAATCACTAACCTGAGCCCACAAACTACAAACACGCAGTAATTCGCATTCCCCTCAGAAATTTACGAAGTACATCCAAGGCTCACAAAAAGATAACAATTAATAGCCGTTTTCAACTCAGTTTTCAAGATTCAAGCACACTCAGAAAGGGACATATAATAGTTCACACTCAAATTCGGGCTCAAACAGAGCATAAATTACTTCTGCGCACAGGTACAATTCAATAAATTACGCTGTGATTGCGACTACTTCAACTTTGTCGAACAATAAGAGCAGCCACATTTCAAAAATATTGTTCAATTCGAAACAGGACTAAAACTCAACTCATAAGTATTCCACGCTAAATTCCAGAACATATTCAGATTTAACCTAATACCTGACTTCTAAACAGAAAAAATGGAACGCGTAAGCATTACAAGCCAAACACCACTTATAAGAGCTCGTGGAAGACCAAATACTTCACAAACACAGGTTCAACAATCAAAAGAATATATTTGGGTACCAGTTCAGCGCCTATTCGAAACATTTTCGTTCCATGAACATAACATAAGCTTTAGCCTTACACAAAAATAACTAACTGAACTAAAATTGTTTGGACAAAATGTAGATTTAATGCTACCGTCAATGATTTGGTCCCAATATGATTGCACGAAAATGGTTACAAAGTTAATATCGAACGCACCAAAGAACCAAAAGATTCTCGTAATCAGCTCATTCCACACAGAACACGTAATGCTCAACTGTCTAATTAGAAGTTTCTTTGGACACAAAACCATCCAAGTTGCATAACCTGATCAACTTATGGAAGCTGACGCCGAATTAATAATTATAACACCACAAGATAATCAAGAAAAACTAATAAAGAAAATTGGACCTAAGCTAAAAGCTCCATAAACAATTTATTGTCTAAAATAAAATATTCCTGGTACATTTGAATTACCATTTGCACAAACAATAGAAGACAAACTTCTTAACATTTCTCGTGTGTTCGGTGGACAGTATGTAAGCAAACGTGTTAAAGCTCTTGACGATGATTAAATACAAAGTACTAAGCTAATAAAAGTAACACAACATGTGTAACGTAACATTTTAAGATACTAATATAGATTTTCTTAAATTGAAAAGACGTACTTTAAATCTTTGCAGTAAGTTAATAAAACAAGCAGAAATTAAATGATATATGTAGTAAATCAAACTTAGTTACTTTTCGATAAACTTGATTTATTAATTGACTACAAAAAAGCATAAGGTATTAAACAAAATAATATACAAAGAAAAGCAATGGTCTAACAATAAGTAAGTAACCTAACTTCACAATCCTCCTTTTAACCTAAAATTGCATTTAGAACGTAAGTTTCAGAGCTTCACCAAGCTTTTGCCTTTTTCAGAGAACGCTTAGACTACTTAGTTGAACAACTGTTTTAGTAAGTATGCGGTAGAAGATTAATTGAGTTGAGAGGTTTATTTTATGTTATTAATTTTGTTGAAACGAAATAATGTTAAGCTTGTCAGTATTTCCACTTCGCACCTAACAAAAATAATGCCAACAATGAATGAAAGCATCTATGAAACCCATACATAATTATTTACTCCATAATTCTACAATAACATTAAAACTTTGACAGAAGTAAGAAAAATGTAGAAATATGGAGGGCATTCTAGATTAACTAAATCAGAATTCGATAAATACTTAATGATACTATTTACAATGATGATATCAGGTAAAGAGCGAGGATCTGTCTAAGATAATTGGTCTAAGAACACTAAAATACGCAATTAGTTTATAGCTGATGAAGTTGGAATGTCTTGCAGAGAATGGGAGGAAATTCATTCTAATGTCTGTTATGGTCATATTAAATTGTTATTAGATTAACCTGAAGAAGAAATCGATACAAATTTAGACGGTATAGAATCTGATGAAGAAGAATCTGAAAATTCTGACTATGAATATGACATAATAATATGACGAAGATGATCTAGAAGAATTAAATAAAATATTTAATGAAGAAGAAGTTTTGAGCTAAAATAAACCGTCCTTTAATGGTAATGCAAAAAGTAGAAAACTTTAACCATGATATATACAAAATCAAAATTTGTGATATAACCCTGTTAAATGTAAGAATTTGTAAGTTCTCGTGGTATTCCCAGAGAACAACCTGAAATAGTTCGTTACTACAATAATAATTATAAAGGAGTTGATTATGTAGACCAACTTACAAAAAATATTAAGTTTCCAGGACGATGTACTCATTGGACCACAAGGATGTTTATTTATTTTATGTAAGTAATATTAGATACATCGTAGATTACGTTGTGTTAATGGGTTTTCTTTGATGAAATTAGAATATAAAGAAATTAAAATAACGGACTATGTTGAAAGCATAATTGATAAAATGAAAATAAATCTAACAAAATATGAAATTAAAGCTACACCACGAAAAATTGAAGGTTGTAACCAACCAGTAGTAAGCCCAATTAAAGAACCAGTAATAGAAGCATATAAACACTATCATGTATATACAAAAGTAAGTGCGTAATGTGTCGGCTGCAAATAATGTAATAGCAGATATGTGTGTTCGTGCAAAGGATATCATTTGTGTCCAGAGTGTTATAAAACGCATATTAGTGAATAAAATGACATAAGAGGGTACACACACATTTATAAAAAATGAATAAAGTGATTTAAAATACGAATAATATGTTTTAATATATATTGAACACGAAAATAGTAATTTACCTATTAAATGGTTGAAGTCGTTTTCGAGAATTTTGTTAATTATTTGCGAAGTGGAAATACTGACAAGCTTAACATTATTTCGTTTCAACAAAATTAATAACATAAAATAAACCTCTCAACTCAATTAATCTTCTACCGCATACTTACTAAAACAGTTGTTCAATTAGGTCATCTTTGTGTTTAAAATCCTGATGGAAAAAAGTAGTACGTACCATTGTTAATTCCATTAAATCCAACAAGACGTTTGTTTATTCCAAGATGCTGTACTATTGAAATACCTCTTAATCACCTCCTTCCATTATTACAGTAATCTAGCAAAACAACACCTCCATCAGGAAGAATAGCTTTGTAAAATCCTTAAAATGTATTTTTACAACCTATGAACTATTTAATGGTAAATTTGCAATTGTTTTAACATGAACTTTAAGTTAAAATTCACTAAGATGTTAAAAGTTTGGTTTTTATGCTTCAAGTAACAAAAAATAAAATGAATAAAGAAAGATAACCGTCAAATTGGTATTAAAATCTTATAAGTCATTGGTAGAGTTAAGAAGTCATGTATGATGCACCATAGATAATTGGTATAAATTGGCCTAAAATTAAAGCGTAAATGGTTGAAAGATTATAAGAAGTTAATAGAAAAGTATTTTAACTTGATAACATCAAATAAACTAAAGACGAACGCCTGTATATGATCCACAACTTATACTATAAGTACCAAGAAAACAATCGTATATCTATTTCGTAGCAAAATTCATTGGCGGAGCACGCAGCAACATTTAATAGAGATTAAAATGCATCAGTAAATTATTAAAATATACAGGATATGGTATTCAAAGTATTAAATCTTTATGTTCCATAAAAAATGGAAGAAGAAATCCATGACGCAGCTCAACGAATAATAGCCTAAATAAATTAATAATAACTACAATAAATTTTGCTTGATCATATGTTAGTGTGCTCAGCATAACCTGCTACAAACTTAAGATTTTAAATTAAATTATTTAAATCATTGGCATATAATGCTGTTAAAATGATTGATAAAAAGAAAACAATTTAGTTCCAATCAATTGACTTTTTGAGGTACAAAAATTCAGATTAATTATTTGTTAATTAATGTGCTTTGGCGATGCGCAACCCAGTTAAAGACGCACCTAAAAGCATAAAGTTATATTAGTAGTTAGTAGACGCACACGGAAACCAAATGGCCAGATTTGTGATAGGACTGGAAGGATAGGGAGGAGAAGAAGAGTGAGTTTTAAATATTGGAAATAATACAAATATTCACAGGTTAAAGCATTCAAGTCCCAAAAATTATCAATCATTTGCTAATGACTAAAATATATGTATATTTTAACAGTTGAAATAAATATATGATATATTTTTCTAATATTTACCACTTCACCTTCATGTCATGGAATAAATCTAAGAACAACTTTATAATTTGATCAACGAAGCTAATGAAACAACTTCTATTGCGGCTGCTTAAAAATTTAATGTACCAGTAACATCATTAGTTGCTGCCATGAAATCTCTAGAAACAATGGAAACGATTGTTACTGAGTTATAAAAACAATAAGGTGTTCGTTTAACCGCAGAAGGTGAACATGCTGTAAAATCTTCTACTCCAGAGTTCTAAATTCTCACCTTTTTAAATGGTTAGACTTTACACAAATCTAAGATTATTGAACACTTTGGCGAAGCTTTTATTTCAGCTAACCTCTCGGCTGCGTTGCGTCGTAAATTAGTCACCATTGTTTCTCAATCTAAAACAGATACTGACCCACAAATTGTTCCATCTCAAACGACCGTTGACGATATCCAGGTTTAATTATAAAACCTTGCCACTTAAGCTCCTGCGCAAATAGCCGGTCTTAAGAAGGCAAAGTATGTCGAACAATATGAAGAGAAGTATTTCTTGATAAAGAAGGGCCCAACTTTCAGCAATGGTCTCGTTAAGCCACAGCCAGAACTAACTCAAGCTGATCTTACTTCTGGAAAGCCAACAAACATCAAAGCTCTTAACTTCAACGCTCTCGGTAAGCCACCAGTGTCCGGTTCTCTCCACCCATTACTTAAAATGAAGACAGCATTTGTCCAGATCCTCTCTCAAATGGGCTTCCAACAAATGAAGACTGAGAAATATGTCGAATCCTCCTTCTGGAACTTCGACTCTCTGTTCCAACCACAACAACACCCAGCCAGAGACATGCACGACACATTCTTCCTTTAAAACCCAGCTCTCGCTGATCTCTCCAAGATTACCCCAGAATACCTCCAGGCCGTGAAAAACATGCACGAAAAAGGAGGTTTTCAATCACACGGATACAATTATGTTTGGGCTGAAAACGAAGCCCAGAAAAACATCTTGAGAACTCACACAACATCTGTTTCAAGCAGATTCCTTTACCAACACGCTCAAAATGTTAAAAAGTCAGGCAAGTTCACCCCACTCAAGTGCTTCAGCATTGACCGCGTTTTCAGAAACGAGACACTTGATGCAACCCATTTATGCGAATTCCACCAAGTTGAAGGTTTCATCTGTGATAAGAACCTTAACCTTGGAAACCTTATGGCCGTTATCAGAGAATTCTTCAAGGCTCTCGGTATGCCATAAATTCGTTTCAAGCCATGCTACAACCCATACACTGAACCATCAATGGAAATATTCTGCTTCCATGAGGGACTCAAGAGATGGATTGAGGTTGGTAACTCTGGTATTTTCAGACCAGAAATGCTTAGACCAATGGGTTTCGACGAAGACGTTGTTGCCATCGCTTGGGGCTTAAGCTTGGAAAGACCAACCATGATAAAATATCACATCAACAATATCAGAGATCTTGTCGGACCTGGATGTGACATCACAATGATTCAAAGCTGCTAAGATATTCTCATGGAGTGATTTTTCATAATAGTTAAAAATAAAGTTTATTCATCATTATTTTCGATCATTCTATAAAAAATGTTATAATTATAATAATAAAAATTCACTTTCTGCGTAATCCTCTGGTTTCTCGTGATCTACTTCTGTGATCTTATTATCGTTACTTGTCTTTTTCAATAATAAATTGTACATATTAGTCTACGTTAAGCCTACAAGTTTGAATACCACATTCTTAAATAACAAATTTTTAGCATTCTTTTTTAATAAACTCAGCATCAAAATGAGCGGCTCTTAAATCATAAATTAGAGCACGAATTCTCAATTTTGTTTCAGGCGATAAATTGATTACAGGGAAACAATATATTTGAAATACTTTTTCAAAATAACCATGTATTTATGCACCAGAATGATTAAGTATCTTGCCAATCTAATCTTGCATAGTATATTTGTCATCTCTGTTGTTATGCGTAAACAATCTAAATAATTCTAATTTTGTTATTGAATGATCAATATTAATCTACTTATGTTTTGAGAGCACTATTTTTAATGCATTTGTAAATTTTTCAAGGAATTCTATAGAATGAACAATATCAGGGTATTCTATGTATGAATTTTGAGAAATTGAATCTGATAGCTCTTTTTAATCTGTCATAACTTAGAAGTGAAATTACATTAAAATGAAAGCAATTATTAACGTATAGGTATTAAATAAATATCATTTTTACACTTCTAATTATTGTTATAAATTACTGTGAAGAAAGGTTAAATACAATTTCGATCGAGCTGCATATCTTAATATACAGACACCTCTAAAGAAATTTGTTAAGTATTAAGTAAAATTATATAAATATAAGCGATTATACTATATACCCCTTATAAATGACTTAACTGTATGTACAGTAGTTTGCAAATTCTGGTATTATAAAATAAAGCAAATTCTGGAATAATAAATATTAGCTTGCATAGATCATACGGTTAATACAGTATTTGCGAAAGCTCTGGCTATGTGATAACAATACAATAACTATTAATTATCTATATAATAAATGATTATAATATATAGTATAATTATCAATTAATTAAGTTAAATTAAACAAATCTTTCGTTTAACTATTAAACAATTTACACATTCTTAAAATTCTAAACAACATTATGGAGTGAAATAATCTAGACAACTTATGCTAGTTATTGAGAATGCACGCCCTTTATAATTAAAAACCTCTTAATCCTGAAACTCTTAATTATGAAACTTCTCGAATTAAAAACGACCCTCTTAAATTAAAACCTCTTAAATTAAAAACCTCTAAAAGGTGAAACTGACTAATCATGAACCTGGTATAGGTGTTACCTCTAAAGCATGGAACTATAATATGTGATACCTCTAGAACCTGAAACTTTAATAGGTGCATAATTAATAGGTGCATAAATTAAAAACTCCAGAATTTGCAAACTACTGTATAATTTAATCTAACTATAAACGAAAACAAATAAATTTTAATTATTAGTCATACTACACACAAATATTATTACACTCCAAATATTACAAAAATGTCGAATAGTCATAGATTATTACTTGCAGAATAAATAAAACTTGGACTAATTAGTACAATAAATATTTATAATATAGGTGAATTATAAAATTTACTATAAATGAATATTTCTCCTGAATAATTACAAAATATAAAAATTTAATTACATTCTCTTAAATATTTGAAAGTTTTGGATCTAATGAATTTATAAATAACTCATTTTAATATAATCCCACTTTTAACTAATTTGACGATGCTTGATATTTCAGCAAATAAAATTGTTGATATATCTATGATATCTTCACTTTAAAATATAATTGAACTTAATTTATCCAACAATTTAATTGTAAACATATCTTCTTTAGATTCTTTGCCAAATTTAAGAGTATTAAAAGTATCTTCTAATGCAATTTTAAACTATACCATTTCTGTATAAAAACTGGTTGTTCTTTGTATTTGTCGCAATCATATATTTGATATCTCAAGTATTTAAAATTCAAAGTAACTAGTTAATTTTAATATGTGTTGCTCTAATTTTCGAAATATTCCAAATTTAGCGTCACTAATCAATTTATAGCAGTTAAATTTAGCATATAATGACATCTCTGATATAACAAATATTTCATAATTAAGTAACTTGTAAAGCTTAGATTTAAATGATAATATATAACTTAGCGATATCCACATTGAAATATTGCAAAACATTGAGAGAGCTCAATCTTAGTGAAACCTAAGTGTATGATATTTCACCTTTGTAATAATTAACAAATTTAGAAGTGCTACATATGTGGGAGCATGATGTTATTGATTTATACCCACTATAGTTTCTTTAGAATTTAATTTATATTGATATGTCAGCTGGGAACATAATAGATATCACACCACTGAAGAATTTAACTTAAATATAAGAACTAATTCTGTTTAATAATAAAATACAAAGTTTTGAAGCAATTTAACACCATAAAAATTATAAATGGAATGGTTAAGAACGGAAATATTATCTAACAGGTTAGAACATACCAACATCTAAAGAAATCACGCTTTACGAGAAAATCTTGGCTGTTCATTAATCTCAAAAATTAATTGAATAAATATAGATAATTAAGAAAAACTCAACGTTATAGATATCTCTATAAAAACATAAATAGTATTTTACTTTAAATATAAATCTCCTATTATAATCTTTAAGTAAATAAGCAGATCTTCTTGTTAAATTTATCACAAATGGGATTGACTAATTTAAATGAATAATAATGTTATAATGTTTAACTAGTTTTAATAACTAATAATTAATTGAAGGACAAGTGAAATTATTTTTAGCTTGAATATTATTTTTAAAAATATAGAGAGAAACGAAAACGCAAATCCTTTTTCACTTTTGAATTATGAAGTTCCTGAAGCCCAAAAATGTGAGCCCGAACATCGGAACGCACTGAACGACGAGATAGAGGAGCTCGAGGAGCCAGTGTGCGGTGTAAATCTGCCCCTCAACGCAGCACAGGAAGAAGAAGTTGTGGTGCGCTATCTCAACTATGGACTCGGAAATGATCGTCACGCCGTAGATTATGAAGCAAATGGTGGCGATGACGAGGCTCATGAGCACTATCTTGGTCTCCTTGAACATCTGGCGGTTCAAATCGTAGAGCGGCTTGATGTAATAGAAGCAGATGCAATTTACGATTGAAAGAGCGATGTAGCACAAACCCATGATGATTGCTGTCGTTGACACCAGGATATTCTTGGACTTCTCGTTGTGAATGTGGTCAAAATGCCAATACAAACCAACAGATAAACAAAACAACGCAAGCGAGAACAAACTAAACGTGATTAGCATATTCTTCAAAATAGTTTAATACTTCTTCATAAACTTCGTCCACTGGAAGATAATATTGCTGTAAATGATAAGCAATATGGTTAGCGGAAGCTCGTAATAAATATGTCTGTATATATACGTCAAATTTGCGAATAAATTCAAAGGCTACAAAATATAATTAGCTAACCGCACCAATGCCAAAATTGGAATCAAAATAGAATGAATTTGATGGTTTTTCAAAAACAGCCTTATTAGTGAAAATAAGGCCAATAATGAATATACTATTATTTCAATATATGCCGCGACTAATTCCATTGTACCTAAAGATTTGTCATGTTGACACGGATTTTTAGTTTTATAGACACATGTGTCGTATTCGCTATAGTAAGAACCCATATATGGAGTGGTTGCATAATTTTTGTAGTTTGTATATAACAATATAATATAAATGTATAATATGCAATAGTTGATACAGTTAATAGAATGATAAAATAATTCTTTGAAGTAATGCTAAACTGTACATATAATAAACATCTTTTAAACATAGTTCATGTAACTGATATACGGAGATAGGACAACAAATAATTGAAGTCGTCCCACTAATCACACATTTTGATTGATTGCATACAAATATTTTAATAAACAACAATAAACAATCTATTAGAATAGTAATAAAACTTTAAAATGTAATGTATTTATAAGTGGATAGTTCAATAATTTATTATCTTAGATACGTTTAGACCTACCTACCTGTATTATACTAACCAACACATTTGTTTCAGTCAATAAAGGTGTCACTGTTTGAAATGAACTGCATTAGAAGTTCCGTTTATTTGTTAAGAGAGCCAATAACGTTGTTCAAACTCATCGTAACAGTTTTCCTGGTATCTGTGAATGTCTCATTGAACTTTTGCATTTTATTTCCATTTGATATTTACCTGAAGCGATTTTGTGATTTGTAAATACCTAGTATTTTGTTGTAAAACCGAACTTCTAAAGGAGTAGGAATGGCCTGGTCTGATAAATAGTACTTTTGATTATCGTCATCTTCATTTAATTAATAGTTCTTGTGAAGCATTATTGGACTGAAATCCTGTATTTTGTTAAATTACACATCCAGCGAATCTAAATTAACCAAATTTCGCAAGGGAGTTACATCAATCACACTATGTGAAGTATATAATTCTAATAACTAAAATAAATACTACAATGGATGTAAGTCGACAACTTAAGTATCTTAAATATTTAATGAATTCAAGTTTTTGAGAAATTATAACGCCCATATATTAGTCACCCCAGTGCTGCTTATATTGATAGATTTGAGTTGCTTACAATTCTCAGATATAATATTTGTTATTTGCTTGCAATTTTACAAATTTAATATTTCTAAATTTAAAAGGTTTGCAATAAAAGTAATATCTGATATAGGATTATCTGTTAGTTCTAACTCTTTTAAATTCAACAGTTTAGTAGTATCAATAAAATTGATGTTGGTGTTATTCATATGTAAAATTTCTAGCGTAGATGACTTATAAATCCCCGATATCTCATTAAGAATATTTTCACATAAATATAACACAACTAAATTGGGCAAATTTAGTGTGTATGATGTGATTTTATTGTTTGAAATGTTCAATGTTCTTAAATTATCTAGATTTTATATTGCTGATATATCGCTAATAAAATTATCGGATGCATATAACTCTATAAGATTCTTTAATCCAGAAATCATAGAAATGTCAGCGATTTCATTTGAGGGTATTACTAGTTTTGTCAAATTGACAAAATGTGATATCAAATAGAAATATATAATTTGTTTGTGAAAAATATGCAATTTATGAGTTGATTGTAGAAAGTCAGTCCCAAATATTAATTAATTACTTTTAAAAGCATTTTACCAAATATATGGCGAAATATTCATTTACAATAGATGTTCCAATTATGCAACACTGTGTATTTCAACTGTTTGACCTATTCGTAATTAATTGAGTAACATATGTTTTTAGTTATCAAATACCATTAAAAGAAGTGAAAAATATAATAAAAGAATAAAAACATGAAAAAATTTACGTACATTTGGTAATCGTGATTAATAGATAGGTTTAGTAGTTAGAAATGATTACTTTTAAAACTAAATGCGAATTTAGTATAATACACTAATTAAATATACTATAGTTATACAATATCATTGTGATAAAATGAATAATTCCACGCCTCAGAATGATATTGCTATTGTTAGATACAATTGAGTTAAATTGCTTTACGGATACAACATTGGTAGTGTTATCGAAGCAATCAAGAGAGCCGACGTTCACCGCAACACTTTTGACTGACAATTCTAAAGACGCACTTGTCTGCAATTAATTAGCTTCATCGCCTTTGTAAATTTCTTTGGATTTTGATGGGTTTATCTATACTTATCCAACTTTAACAACATTGCAAAAAGCTGTTGACCTTACTTTTCCATGCACAGATGTTAATAATTGTGATGCTGCATTTTTGGCCACTTCTGTAGCGTTTAAAATAGTATTTCCCGATACTAGCACAGTATCAACGGATGTAGTATCTGTTTTTAAGATTGATAAGTATAATAGACTTTCTTGTTTGAGTTATCAGCAGATTTCGTATACGACAGCATCAAAGTTGATTTAAATCTCAGCTGATGCTGGCGCGTGCAAGTTTTAGCTCATTTCTGCGTAATCAGCGACAGTGAAGCTCTTTGTGTACCCGGATTTGGTGATCGAGAAATAGTATCCACTTGCGGCTGTGACAAATTTACAGGATTTGCTTACGAACATGGTGATAAATTGCAACACTGATTTTACTGGGACGTAGAAGCGTATTTGTGAGAGAATTGTGGCTTAATTTGAGGAGTTGTTGAACAACAAGGCCGATGTGACCATTTCATTGCCTGCTGTGATTCCGGACGCGTCTGCTACGTACAGCCGTTAGTCTGAGTTTCAGATTTTCACGCACATAGTGGCAATTTCTTCTTCTTTTGTGAAGGATTACGATTGTTACACTAGTTAGAAGGCGACCGTGTTCAGGAGTATGCTTTTGATGCAGTACGTGCTGAATCCGGCCAGTATCCACTGTGTTTTGCCCGTGGATCAGTTTATTGGCGCTTTCGACCGCACCGTGTTCACGATCTCGATTACGGATTCCGATTCCACCTCCGTTGAGTTCGAGTTCACCTCCACCTTCAAAAATCAGCAGACGACAGCCGCCTGGCTCGAGTGCTCCTCAGAGGCCTCTGGCCAACAATCTTGCATAACTAAAATTGAGCAGTTCAAAAAGATGAAGAATCCGACCTCCATCATCTCAAGGGAGTTCATGAACGGCCCTTTAATAATAAAACAGGTTCAAAACAGCGTTGAAATGAGCACCTCCAAGTACGCGAACGCGGTTGCAAGGCTCAACCAGAGCCAGTTCTGCTTCAACACGACCAATAACGGGGACACAAACGCGTTTTACCCGGTTCAAATTCAATTCGCAGCCGGAGAACCGAGGTACTTCCCAAGTTTACACACCGAAAAGTTGGTAATTCAAGACCAAGTTTACTTCCCAGGTAACGCTAAGGCCGGAGAAAGCGCAAAATACTGCTTCAACGTTGAATTGAGCCCCGCTTAGAAAGAAGAATACAATAAACTGTACCAAGCTAAAGAAAGCGTTACGGGCACCATTGAATTCCTCGGACAAGTAATCGCAATCGAAAAACTGCAAATCGTACAAAGCACACAAGACACAGACTACATGTACGTACTAGCTGCCGTGCTGGTGATATCGTCGATAATCTGGTTCGCCACACAAAAAATGCAAAAGTGACATCAATTCAATAATATAGCAATAATATATATGGCACCATATATATTTTAATAAGTAGTATGAAGGAACCTAATCAAGTTGATGAAACAATGCATCAAAGGCAACCGCCACAAAGCAATGCCAATACAACGGAACAACCTCTCGTGCAAGCCGAAGGAAATAACGAGCAAAAAGGAACTGAGAAGCGAGAACCAGTTTCTAAAAAGAAAGTTAGCGAATCAGGTGAAACTGGTCCGCTAACGACTCAGTGAGGGCCCTACTGGGTCTTTACTGAGTGGGCGTACATGGCGGGCTGAGCCCATTTTGAAAGTGGAAACATTGGCGTGCGAGAGCCTATATTTTGCTTTCAAAAGTCTCATTGAAGTCTGTTTGTGCCGTCTCGAGGAAGTGGGATATATATTTTATATTATATTTTATTATATTTTAATTATTGGTTAATAATTTTCAGGTCATTATATGGCATCTTTGTTTCCTATATCTCTTTATATCTAGGGGGTTCAGCTAAGCACACAATTTAATACTTTACTTTTTTCCTCTTTGGCGATATTCTCTTGATATGAGACTAACTATCTTTGTCATCGTTTTAGGGGTCTGTAACTTACAAGCCTAAGTTGAAATAATTGAAATAATTACTATGTCATTAATTACCACGTCATTTTTGCAATTCCCACGTCAAATCAAAACCCATCTCTAGTCTGTAAGTGAAGAGTAGGTGTCTGTATTCGAGGTATAAGGTATTTGATTCTATATATTTATTTTCACTTCAAATTTAACGTCATAACAATTCCACTCCCAATCATTTGTCAATGCAACCTAATCATGTATTCGGAAGTAGAGAAGACCTGCTGAAACACTTTGGCTCTTCTCAAAAACTAGAAATACGTGATATAAAATAAATGGGGAATCTTTTGGCTTTGAATGTGCCACCAGAAGTTTGGGAAGATGCTTCAAACAGGAATTTGCTTTTCTTTAATTAGGAATTCGTATAACGAACTAAAGAATTTACATTTAAATATAGAGAGATAGAATATATCAATCTAATTTCTTTCCTCACTAACCTAACTGAACTAAACCTCTCAGGCAATAAAATATCTGATATTTCCAGCATTTCCAAACTCACAAACCTGAAGAAACTCTATTTAGAAAGAAACTGTATCGAGGATATTTCAGCACTTTAATCTCTTCCCGATTTAACTCAATTAGATTTATCTTATAATTAATTAACTTCATACACTCTAGTTTTGCCGAATTTAGTAGAATTATCACTCGATTCTAACAAACTTATAGATACATCTGGGCTATAACATTCGCCTAAATTAGAGAGTTTAAATTTGTCTGGAACATAAACCACAGATTTAAGTATTATCAGTCAGCTATTCAGTTTGAAATGTTTAAACCTATATAATAACAATCTTACGGAAATATCATACCTTTCTAACTTTTTAAATGTGTAAAAATTATATTTAGGTGAGAATAAATATCTTTAAAATATTGGGCCTCTAAAATTCTGCACTTAACTGACAGAATTAGGTATTGCTGATTCAAATGTGGCTGACATATGGCCTCTTCAATTTATGAAAAATCTAAAAACACTAAATATGAATGATACGAAAGTTGTTGATCTGCATCCGTTGTAGTACTTATATAATCTTGAACAAATTTATGCATATGATGCTCGCATTATTGACGTTTCTCCTCTATCGAAGTTAACTTAAGTTAAAACCTTATATATTAGCTTAAACAAAATTACTAATGCAGATACTCTTAAACACCACCCAAATTTTTCAGAATATTAATTATCAGATCAGTAAGTTCCGTCAACAGACGAGCTCGCGTTCTACAACAAAATACTAAAAGTTCACAATTCCCAAAAGCAAATAAGAAAGTTCATCTTAGCTGAGAACAGAGTCTCAAAGTTCAGAGAGTCAATGACTCATCAGAAAGAATCTATCAAATTAAAAATAAACGAGCAGATCCATTATATGAACAAGATGATTGAAATCATAATCAGTCAGAACTCATATGCTGATTAATGAAAGCTGCTACAAGTAAAACACCTTAATTGTTACAGTTAAGTGAGTTGTATTTTATAGGTCAGTATATTGAACTAAAATATTGTACACTCTATTTTCACTTTATAAATATGGGTTAGTAAAAGTTAGGTAGATACATTGATTTGAAATGTACACTAAAATTATTACTCAATATACATGAAATTTTCATAATTATGTATTAAATTGCGGAAATTCTTGTGAATTCCAATTTAGATACGAACGTAAAAATTGAGCTATGGCATTCAGATAACTTATATAACACAAATAATCTGTCCCATTTATTTTTATTTGTCCCATAATTACCTGACGATTTCATGTCCCACATTTTCATATCAAACATCCAATCGTATAAAAATTCTCTATATTATTACAGTTCAGTGATTATGTGAAAATGATACCACTTCTTATTCATGTTCGTAACTCTTGTTATGTCTGAACTTTTCCCGGGTAAGTATGGTAAGGAGCTCCGCACCCTCCTGAACAACTATACCGCTCAGGGTCACAAGACTCTCGGTTATTCAAGAGCCCGTTAGGAGATGTATGGTTACATCTACAATGATCCAGCCGACCAGGCCGATTATTGCGTTTACACCGGTTCCAGAATGCCATGCAAGTACGACTCGATGGACAGCAGCTGCAACGCCCAGTTGAACTGCGAACACACCGTTCCACAGTCCTTCTTCGGTAAGAAGGATCCAATGGTCTCTGACGTTCACCACCTCAGAGCTACCTGGAGCACTGCCAACGGTGCCCGTTCCAACTACCCATTCGCCGAACTCGCTGATGGTTAAATCGATTCCTACTACGGAAACAACTTCTCCACCGTTAATTCCAAGCCATCCGACCCAGAAAACTGGTCCGCTTTAGATAAATCCACCCAATTCATGCCCAGAAACGCTCAGAAGGGAGACACCGCCAGAGCAGTCGCCTACTTCTACACCAGATACCCAACCCAAGCCGGCGCCATCACCAAGACCTTCGTCACCGTTGACGACATGATCTCCTGGGACGAGACGTACGAGCCAACCGAAACACAACACGCCCAATATTTAAGAGCCGTAGAAGTCCAGGGAAACAAGAACCCATTCCAAGAAGAAAGAGGACTCGTCGCCAGAGCATACTGCGACATGTCCAAGAGCTATCCATGTTCCAAATACCAGTGATTTTATCATTAATCTATTCTGTGTTTATCAATAGTTATATAGATATTAAAATTTTCTTACAAAAGATCATACTGAAATTCGCTTGTTAGAGGCGTTATTATTTAGAATTTGAAAGAATTAATTTCTGAAGTGGTTACGTCATCATTTCATCTTTCTACTAGATAACTAAGAAGACTTCAAACTATTAATTGTTTTTATATTAACACTAAGAGTGAGGGTTGAGCCCCTCGAATTACAAAGAGAGCTTCCAGTGAGTACTTGTATTATATTATGCACACATAGGTGGTAACGTACCCAAAAATTAATTTTCCACTCCATGAAGTTGATGATGTTCAACACGGGTATTTTGAAAGTAATCAATAGGAATAGATTTAATTTCAGTTTCAGGTACCTTGGATCAGGCTGCAATCATTTATTGTACTAATTATATTATCTTCTGCAGTTATATTACTATTTATAATTTTAGCACTCGATCTAATCGAGACTTATGAGAAGAAAGTTTGGACCTGCATAGTTCATTTTACAGTGTCCGGACAAGTTTAATGTTGTCGAAGATAATTTATCTAAATTTTATAGCTTTGAAAATGGTAATGGTAAATTCGAGGAGATGAATATTTATTGGAAATTAGCAACAATGAACTTCTTCTAATAACAAATTCTAAGCTTTGCCAGATATTCTATTCATAATAGTTGAACAAGTTTGTAGTCGGTTCACTTTCACTAAAATTACAATGAACTTCGTGATTAAATAATAGTTACCTGAAGCAACTTTTTCGCGTCAAATGAATAAATATAATATTGGCTACGAAAATAATCTCTCACAATAATAGTAAATACATCTTCAATCTGTAATACGAGAAACTCAAAAACCTGACTTTGAAGTAGAAGAATATATTAATGTTGTTCCATAGCTTCGAGGTGGCTACTTTAAGTAAACTTAGATACAACTTCTTCATTAATGTGGAATCACGGACTGAGACAACTTCTTTTTGTTCAGACAAGCACTTGTTGAAAGTTCAATTTTTCATCCATTTAGGAACTATATTGCCTTATGCATCTTAATGTATAATATTCAGGCCTTCTACTGGTTCAAGTTGAACAGCATAATCTAAAATTTTACGATTTTCATGAAATTCTGCTAGGATTTCATTCACTCTGTATTGCTTAATGTAACTTTCGTCTTCACATGTAATCGAGTATTTAATAGCATTACCAGCTCAATTGATTCTAAATAGTTCATTTTAATTTCAATTGGACCAAGTCACTGTAGGAAAGGAACAAATACAAAAATTAATTAGTAGGATAAAACTAAATCAATACCTCCTAGCTTCATTAATGGCTCAAGTTTGCCAAGCAAGTTACAGGTGGAGACAACCGGAATACCAGCTTTTACTCTTATATCTCGCAGCAAAAAATTTTCAGATGGTTTAATATTACATTATAATTATTTAATTGATAATTGACAACTTCTGAGGAATTAAAATATTTTATTTCACTCAAAATGGCATTTGATCAAAATTCAATTTTTGGAGCGTGAGATGGTAAATCAATATACGTCGCGGAAATAGCATTATAATGCATGTATGTCTTGGTTGTTCGATACTACTTGCTGTATTATTCAGTACAAAAATACCACCTCAGTGTTAACATTTAATGATGCCTGTTGTAATATTTATATGTATATAGGATTATCATTTATTAAATTATTTTCACTTCATACTAATGGGCTTCGATATCCAAAAAGTAATGTTACTCAACTAATTACATTTTGATCATATTGTTGAAATTAACAGTATTTAAGAATTGCTATATTTGCTATAAATGAATATTTCCCCATATATTTGGAAAAATGCTAAATTAAACAATTAATTAATATTTTCAGTCGATATTATTTCATTAACTAAAGAACTGTCGTTTTCGAACACATAAGTTATTTATATATATTTAATATCATTTTTTTAATAATTTAACAAAACTAAAAAAAGAAATAGCTGATATTTCTATGATTTCTGAACTCAAAAATATTACAAATCTTTGTTTATGCGAAAATTTTATAAATGATATTTCAGCTATACAAAATTTAAATAACTTAACGATATTAGATGTATCATACAATTAAATTAGTTCATATACTCTTAATTTGCCCAACCTAATTGTGTTAGATATTAGTCACAATGTTCTTAATGATATCTCTGGGTTTTATCTATCGACAAAATTAACACATTTATACTTAAATAAGACCTAAATTATTACAATAGATACCACAAAACTATAAAATTTAATAGTGTTGGCAATGGGGCGCAATCCTATTGTAGATATTTCTTTTATTGCTGATTTAGTGAATTTATAGTCATTAAGTTTGGATGGCTGTTATTAATTATAAAATATTGAGCCTTTAAAGAATTGTAAATAATTAAAATCTGTTGATATAAGCACTACTGGGGTGACTAATATATGGGTGTTATAATATCTAAAAAATTTGAATGCGTTAACTGTATACGGAGCTAAAGTTGTCGACTTACATCCGTTGTAGTTTTTATTTTAACTATAAGACTTACATGCTGCAGAAATGAATGTGATTGATGTAACTCCCTTGCGAAATTTGGTTAATTTAGATTCGCTGGATGTGTAATTTAACAAAATACAGGATTTCAGTTCAATAATGTATCACAAGAACTATAAATTCAATAGCGATGATGATGAAGATTAAAAGTATTATTTATCGAACCAGACCATTCCTACTCCTTTAGAAGTTCGGACAAAATACTGTTTGTGCACAAATCACAAAACCTCTTCAGAACAAACGAAAATTAAATGCAAAAGTTCAATAAGACATTCACAGATACCAGGAAAACTGTTACGATGAGTTTGAACAACGTTACTGGCTCTCTTAACAAATAAACGGAACTTCTAATGCAGTTCATTTCAAACAGTGACACCTTTATTGACTGAAACAAATGATATCATCTTTATATGATCATATAAAGTTAGATATATTATATATACTAAACTAATCGAATTGAAATAAATGTGTTGGTTGGCATTATCATTCTTGCATTATCATATTATCAAAACTTATCTACATTATAAATTATTGAATATCCATACTGAAACAAATGATATCATATTTACATGATCATATATTCACTTATAAGGTTACCATTTTCGACCCCTTGAGTGAAATATGTCCAAAATGTAAGGGTTTATGGTCAAAAAATGGTTTAAGCGCATGATTTTTGTCACTCGCATATAAGGAGGTAACTTCATATCCAACCCTTCTGAGTGAGGTTATGTTGTAGCTTATGTGTTCAATTCGGTTTTCCTTTTCTCATTTATACATTTATTTTCACTTAAAATTAAATGTTATAATATTTCCGCTCCCATTCAGTTATCAATGAAACCTAATCATGTATTCGGAAGTAGAGAAGACCTGCTGAATCACTTTGGCTCTTCTCAAAAACTAGAAATATTAGATTAAGAGCAAATGGAGATTTTATTGATGATGAATATTCCACCAGAAATCTGGAAAGATGCGTCAAATAGAAATTTGCTTTCCTTTAATTAAGAATTCGTTTAGCAAACTATAGAATTTAAATTTTAAAGAAGAGGGATGCAATATTGCTATATTCTATCATTTCTCACTAACTTAACCGAACTAAACCTCTCAGCAAATAAAATATCTGACATTTCTGCTATTTCCAAACTTAAACACCTGAAGAAGATCAATTTAAGTATTAACTTTATCGATGATATTTCAGCACTTTAAACTCTTACTGATTTAATATACTTAGATTTAAATCGAAATAAATTAACTTCCTACACAGTAGCTTTGCCGAATTTAGTTGAATTAATACTCTACGGTAATCAACTACAAGATAAATCTGGGCTATAACATTCACCTAAATTAGAGAGTTTAAATTTGTCTGGAACAGAAACCACAGATTTAAGTATTATCAGTCAGCTATTCAGTTTGAAATATTTAAACCTATATAATAACAATCTTACGGAAATATCATACCTTTCTAACTTCGTAGATTTGTAAAATTTAAGTTTAGGTGAGAATAAATATCTTTAAAATATTGGGCCTTTAAAATTCTGCACTTAACTGACAGAATTAGGTATTGATGATTCAAATGTGGTTGACATATGGCCTCTTCAATTTATGAAAAATCTAAAAACACTATTCATGGACGATACGAAAGTTGTTGATCTGCATCCGTTGTAGTACTTATATAATCTTGAACAAATTTATGCAAATGATGCTCGCATTATTGACGTTTCTCCTCTATCGAAGTTAACTTAAGTTAAAACCTTATATATTAGCTTAAACAAAATTACTAATGCAGATACTCTTAAACACCACCCAAATTTTTCAGAATATTAATTATCAGATCAGTAAGTTCCGTCAACAGACGAGCTCGCGTTCTACAACAAAATACTAAAAGTTCACAATTCCCAAAAGCAAATAAGAAAGTTCATCTTAGCTGAGAACAGAGTCTCAAAGTTCAGAGAGTCAATGACTCATCAGAAAGAATCTATCAAATTAAAAATAAACGAGCAGATCCATTATATGAACAAGATGATTGAAATCATAATCAGTCAGAACTCATATGCTGATTAATGAAATAAATATGATTAATATTCATTTATGATATGAGACCGATAATATATTACTAAGGATTAGCAGTGATTACAATACATGTAGAATCCAGCTCATATACAGAACTGGAATTTTAAAATATGTTTTAACCGATTTGACTATTTAAACAAAAACTGTATTGTAAATAGAAAAACGCTATATTTTCTGTAATAACCTTGAATTACTCATCATATTGAAAATCTATGGAATTAAATCGAACTAAGTGCTAAGTAACTAATTCTTCTTAAATTAGAATATAAATAAAATGACTCACTTAACTGTAACCTTATCATCAGGACTAAGGCTCAATTTAATCATTCCATCTTCATCTCATAAATCATGGCAATCCACAAATCCAAACTTAGTTACACAATAACACATTTCACAGAACTGGAATATCTGTCTGTTCACTTTTTGAATTCGATTGAGATTAATTAACTATTTGTATTTACTGCACGTAGTTGTGATAATTATAGGAATTGATTATATATGATTATATTACGTACAAACTATTATTAATAATTTTCTATTTACTTTTCCCATATAGATTTCTGTAACTTCAACACAATATAAATAATTAAGACTTACTGATTCACTGTGGTTCTTCCTAATTACTATTAGTACTAAAAATATTTGATTTACAGCAGAATCTGAAATTTAGAAAGACACTTTGAGACAAAATTTACTAAGCTTTAATTAAATGTATGATAAATGAACCAATAACGTAAACTTAAAGTGTTATAGAAAATTGTTGTTAAATGACATGTGATCTTATATATAATTTATCATGTAATTTATCATATAGATTATAATACAATAGTATCATTCCTGTTCAGCAGCAACTTTCAACTTGCTGGGTCCTCTTTTTTCTTATTTTTTCTTCTCAGGTTTTGGAGCGATATATTTATTGCCTTTCACTTTAATTGTATTTTCGATCTTTTTAGTGACGAATTCCATGACAGCTCCGACTACCAGCAAGATTAGACCGATAACGATAAATATATAAGCAATGCTAATTTGGTATGCTCCGTATAATACGCCAAAGCCAATGATGAGAATAATCAGTCCGATGAGTTCAATTATGAGCCATTGGTCATCGCAGCTTTTTTTGACCATATTTTATCTGAGTGTTTATTGGTTTGTGTTCATTGTGGAGTGATTTGAAATATATTCTCTTATTTTGTGGTATGTGTGGTGATCACTCCAAATAATGTAACAGCGTTATCCTGCGTTTGATTAGGCTTCATTGCATTAGCACAGTGCGTATTTGAACACGGTGAAGGCGTTAACGTTCAAGCTCACTGATGAGATTCCTTTCGCGCCCGAGCACGACTCGTCCATTAAATACCGGATTAACGTGAAGTTGTCGGATTTGCAGAAAATATCTCTTTTGAATTCACCATAAATTTAGTCTTATGATTTAGTGTGCGCCATAGTGCAGTCCGATGAGGAGCTCAAGCGCGCATCCGAGTATCCGGTTGATTTGTTCAGAATTTAGTCTCATATAAATTTAAAATTTGCTCTGGCCACTTAGTGCATTCAAAACTAAGGTGCTATTGAGCTCTCAACCGCTCAGATTGACCTGGATTTTTTCCACAACGGGCACAACGTGACCACCGTTTCTCGCAGAAGAAACGTCGTTCTCTCAAATTCCGACTCGAATCCCTAGGAGCTTTTTGTGTTCGGAAAGGCGTTTTTCGGGCTTAAAAAAGCTTCAATTGTGAACGCGTGGAGGAGGACCTGGAGGAGCGCGTTGGTGAGGAAGGCGAAGGCGAAGGGAATGGAGGCCATCTGGGAGGAAGTAAAGGTTGTGTGAGGATTTTTATTTAGTTGGCTAGAATTAAAGATTGGAAATGCAAATTTTAATACAAATAAAGTAAATAGTTTTAAATAGAAATAGCGAGCAGAGAATTTACTAATATACGAGAATTTTTAAAATATATTGTTATATATATATATATATATATAGGTACTAATATATAGTAATTATCATTAAAATAAGTAAACTGAGTGAGCATAAATGACGGGTTGAGCCCGTTTTGAAAGTGGAAACACTGGCGTGCGAGAGCCCATGTTTTGCTTTCGAAAGTCTCAATGAAGTCTGTTTGTGCCGTCTCGAGGAAGTGAAATGAATATATATATATATATATCATATATATATATATATATATATATATATATATATATATATATATATATATAATATGAGTGATAAAATCACTGGTATTTGGAACATGGATAGCTCTTGGACATGTCACAGTAAGCTCTGGCGACGAGTCCTCTTTCTTCTTGGAATGGGTTCTTGTTTCCCTGGACTTCTACGGCTCTTAAATATTGGGCGTGTTGTGTTTCGGTTGGCTCGTACGTCTCGTCCCAGGCGATCATATCATCAACGGAGGCGAAGGTCTTGGTGATGGCGCCGGCTTGGGTTGGGTATCTGGTGTAGAAGTAGGCGACTGCTCTGGCGGTGTCTCCCTTCTGGGCGTTTCTGGGCATGAATGAATATATTGCGTTGAAAGCAGACCAATTTTCTGGATTTGTAGGTTTCTCGCGTTATGTAGTGAAATTGTTACCAACGTAGTCACTGATCTTTAACTCGTCGAGTTCAACAAACGGTTAATCAGAACGTAAGCCATTCACAAATCCCCAGGTTGGTCTTAAGTGATGAATATCAGAAAACATCGGATCTTTTTTGAAGTAGAACATTTCTGGAACAAGATGTTCACAGTCCAAACCGGCGTTGCAATTAATATCCATGGAGTCGTACTTACATCTCATCCTAGATCCAGTGTAAACGCAGTAGTCAGCCTGGTCAATTGGATCATTATAGATGTATCCAAATATTTCTTAACGAGCTCTAGAATAACCAAGAGTTTAATGACCTGCGATAGTATAATTGTAAAGAAGTTCACGAAGTTCCTTGCCGAACTTTCCTGGAAAGAGTTCAGACATTACTAATGTCACAAACATAATATGGAGTGAAACACCTATACATTAAATATTAATGTTTAATTAATTTGTTGTTTTAGAAATCTTATCCTTTTAATCTTTATTCTATATACAAATATGCTCTATACAATTACAAATTTAATATAGTTTGAAACTATTATTTAACGTCTAAATACCAAACACAATATTAATATATGTTCAGGATTTAAATGACTGTATTAAATATGAATGATATACAAATTCATTATTATCTCTAATACACTAATCTCAAATACAATTTTTATTTTAAAATGATCAAAATGAACTGGTTCTGAGCAACTTCTCTTAAATATATATAGGCATTTACAAAAAATTTGTAGTATTTTAGTTTTGTGTTTCAGGAATCGAATTATGAAATTATAAACTTTGTTGTACAATAAATAAAAATATTAATAATATTTTTAATCATGTCTTCTTTGATACAATAACATACCAAATAACCGAAGATAAAACCAAAACTGCTGATAAAACATACATATAGTCTGTCTTATCGGATTCGTCAAGTATTGTTAACTTATCAACCGGAATAGATGATGTGATTACCGTTACAATCCCAGTTGCACTACTTTTATCTTTAACTATTTTCTTGTATTGCAATAGTTAAGCTTGTAAAAGTGACATATTAAAACAATAAGAACCTGTTGAGCCATTTATAATACTACCAGGGTAATATATTTATCCAAACATCGACAGCAAATTAGAATTTGACGCTGGTTCAAAACGTGGTAAACCAATCATCAAATCAACTTATATTTAATAAAACGCAGTTTCCTCGCCATATGATGTTGTATTCACACATATTTATTATTAATTCATCGATACTATCGCACTATCGTGTTTAGCTGGTCTAACAGTCACATCATTTTGAACAGACTTTACAATGGTATCACTTTTCATATACGAGCGCTGAATAATACCTATTGGAGAATAATAAGTTTACAATACTTTGATTTTATTAATACATGCCTATTCGCCTTCTATATCGTATTGGCACTCCAACCAAACATTTGTTTACCGAATTTCTTTTGAAGTGCTGTTAAAATCGAATTGAATAGTATTCTGTGAATCGGTTATGATTAGTGTCGTAATCACATGGTCTGTATCTCCAATGAATTATTCGTAAGGCTTGATGCAATTTACTGCACTTGAATTTAAGACATATGTCATTCTAATCTGCTTTGAAAAATAGACAGCTTGTTGGTTAGAAGTAAAACAGTCGAACTCTTTCACAAAAGAAGAAGACGTGGCAGTTATAACGGAATACAGTTGGAAAGCAGATTCACGAGAGTATGAAGCCGATCCGTCTGGAATAATAGCAGGGAGGAATACTGTTAGCTCGGCCTAACTGCTCATATTTTGCTGCAGTTCTATCAGTATTCTTTGACATATCCGCTGTTCAGTTCCAGTAAAATCGGTCAAGCAATTGAACACCATGTTTTGGAACAGATCTGAAAGCTAATTAACAGCTGCTAATGGCATACTTTTCTAAATGATTAAATCTGAGTTTACTATGATTTTTACTACTGCGTTCTGGTCTTGCCTTATTTACGCTTTGCAAGATCCTATACTCGCAAATATTTAAATTTCTTATGTTGAAGCAGAATAAGAGATTTATTTATTTTCAATACAGTTCAATCTGTTGAATAAGTCTATTTTAAACACAGAAACAGCATCTTGCACGATGGTGTTTGTATTTGTGAAAACAAGTTTGAAAGAAGCGGAAGAAGCTAGAAATGCATCATCGCAATTATTAACGTCGTTGCATGGGAAAGTCAGTGAAATGTCCCCAGTTAAAGTCAGTGAAGTTGAATAGGTATATGTGAAGGATCCTAAGTCGAGTTAAATAGTATATGGAGATCCTATTAACGTTTGGCATACTTTGTAATCATCA